>SRQH01000789.1:0-10911 GCA_018360345.1 Claviceps sp. LM84 group G4
TACAAACCACGTCTCGTGGTTCTCCCGTGACAGGTCCGGGATTTTCTCGCTGTCTTTTCCCATCTTGTTGATGAGAGATTGGTTGTGAAATGTCGTTATTCCTGGGTCGATCCTTGCGCGAATCGTAGCCATATTGCCTCTGCGCTCAGAGGACTTGTCGATTCCTTGCGCGAATCGTAGCCATATTGCCTCTGCACTCAGAGGACTTGTCGATTCCTTGCGCGAATCGTAGCCGTATTGTATGTCGAATCAGCGACTGTTCAGTGATGTCTTAGGCAGCCGGGCTCATAACCTTTTGAATCTAGACCCCTATATCACTTTTTTTTTTTTTTTTCAGGGTGACCCAGGCTGTGTCTTGAGGAAGTACGAGGAAATCAGCTCAACGACTGCTACTACGTACATGACCAAGTTGCACAACTTCGAGTTCGAGCCGGAGATGGGAGTCGACACAGCCTGGGCCACTCTGAAGAGTGGCAGAACAGTATATTCAGCTAACTACAGAGCAAAAATCAAGATAGGAGATGCGTGGAAGAGATTTCCACGCTCGACCCACTGGCACAAGCGCACGTGACCTGGCATGTGACCTGAATACACCTATTCCTTTAACAAGTTGCAAGATTTTTTGTTGTCCTCCCGGGCTCATAACTCTGGCATTGAAATGCAGAATCGATGTAGACTGTATTGATCGGAAGAGATGTACCTAGCTCAGAGAATGAGCGTAGAGTAGAATACTTCTTTCCATGCTTGGCTAGATCTCTCCCGATCAATACAGTCTACATCGGATCCTGCATTTCTATGCCAGAGCACTGCGTCTGTCACGACCAGTACCGCCTGGGGTGGCAATGCACTATATAACCATGATCAAGCTGCAGACGTGCAACTTGGTCACTTGACCTTTGATGGGCGGAACGGGTGGTCATGCGTTTCTCACAATGGGGACACCCATGGTGGACGCTGAAGGCAGAAGAGACCGCTGTCTTTCATATGTCCGAGTCACAGATCCGCCAACTGCACCGTCGATTTGGCCATCCCTCGATAGCACGATTGGCAAAAGTCCTTGAGAAAGCTGGTGAGGACGCTAACACCAAGGCTATCCAGAAGATCACGCGAGAATGTCACCATTGCCAATTGAACGCAAAAGCCCCGGGACGGTTCAAATTTATGTTGAAGAACGACCACGACTTTAACTATGAAATTATAGTGGACATCCTCCAAATTGACGACAAAACTGTTCTCCACGTTGTCGACGCAGCGACCTCATACCAGGCCGCCCGGTTTCTGGAACCTCAAAAACAGAAAGCCAGTGATGTATGGAACGCGCTGCGTGAATGTTGGATTGACACGTACCTGGGTCCACCAGATTGGATCATTCACGACGCCGGGAAGAATTTTGCTTCAGCCGAATTTCGGAATTCAGCCCGACTGATGTCTATTCACACCGGAGAAGTACCTGTCGAAGCTCACCACAGCATCGGCAAGATCGAGAGATACCATGTACTACTCCGACGTGCCTATGATATCATCAAGGCGGAGGCCGGCAATTCCATTACGGCACGCCAACGGCTGCAAATGGCTGTGAAGGCTGTGAACGATTCTGCGGGCCCAAATGGTCTAGTCCCAACTCCCAACACTCTGGTATTTGGAGCATACCCACGGATGACTGACGATTCGCCCCCAAGCTTATCGGTGACTCAAAGAGCTGTCGCACTTCGGAAGGCAACGGCAGACGCACGAAAGTATCTGGCCAGACGACAAGTACGTGATGCGCTCGCAACACGTAATGGACCTGATACAACACCACTGCACGAACTTCCGCTGCAATCGGAAGCATCACTGGCTTTCTGTTTTTGAGGTTCCAGAAACCGGGCGGCCTGGTATGAGGTCGCTGCGTCGACAACGTGGAGAACAGGTTTGTCGTCAATTTGGAGGATGTCCACTATAATTTCATAGTTAAAGTCGTGGTCGTCCTTCAACATAAATTTGAACCGTCCCGGGGTTTTTGCGTTCAATTGGCAATGGTGACATTCTCGCGTGATCTTCTGGATAGCCTTGGTGTTAGCGTCCTCACCAGCTTTCTCAAGGACTTTTGCCAGTCGTGCTATCGAGGGATGGCCAAATCGACGGTGCAGTTGGCGGATCTGTGACTCGGACATATGAAAGGCGGTTGGCATGGGCCATACAACCTCATTGCTGTTAACGGTGAGACTTGCACACTAGACTTACCGAACGGGCCTACGAACTTCAGGTCCACAGTTGTGAAACCATACTTCCGGGAACCTGAACTGGAAGTTGTGACCGTGGAGATCCAACAAGAAGAAGCAGACCATGATGAAGCGGACGAGAACACCGACGCGGACACCCAACAACCTGCTATAAACACTGACGATACGGAGGAACCCACCGCAGCCGAGAATGAGGACCACGAATCTCTGCATCAAGAACAACAACCGACGCCGAAGAGGAAACGAGGTAGACCACGGAAACACCCTCTACCGACCGAAAACACCACTCTCCTACAAGACTCCGATGGGAACATGATTCTCATGCAAGAGAACAATGAAGACAATGAGAATTTCCTCTCCGAGAAAGAGAAGACCAACTATCAACTAGCCCTCGACCTCCGCAAAGAAGGCAAGATCACAACACCCGGTGCACCCTTCGAAGCGTCGGACAAAACAGAAATCGAGTCACTCCTTACTCGCGGTGTCTTTAAGATCATTCCCTTTGACCCCGTGGCACACAAAGGTCAACGAGTCTTTAATGCACGCATGGTACGAGAGATCAAATGGAAGGACGCCGACACTCCATACGAGAAATCCCGCCTCGTCATCCAAGGACACAACGATGAGGGCAAATGGGATATTTTGACACAGTCACCAACAGTCCAACGAGCTAGCATACGGTTGCTCCTTGCACTGGCACCTGCGTTAATGGGCGACATGAAAAAGGCCTTGATATGGGTACGTGATGTCACACAAGCATACGTACAATCGCAAACGAAGCTCAACCGGATCATCCTTGCGCGAATACCGAAACACATTGCGCATCGATACCCACCTGGCTCAGTCATGTTAATCGTGTCACCACTCTACGGTGTCGCCGAATCGGGCACGCATTGGTGGGCAACGTACTCAACACACCACTTGGAGAAACTGCTGATGAAGACATCAACATATGATCCATGTCTGCTCATCGCGTCCGATCGGACCAATTGTTTCGGACTGGTCGCCATGCAAACTGACGACACCCTCGGATTGAGTGACCAGGCCTTTTCCGACCTTGAAGACAAGGAACTCACTGACGCAGGATTCCTCGCGAAACCTAAACAGACCCTTTCGCCCCAATCGCCGGTGACCTTCAATGGATGCGTAATAACCCAAAATGCTGACGGCACGATCGACATGAGTCAAAAAGGTCAAAGCAAGAAACTCGCCTTGATTGTACCACAAACAGACACCACAAAGCAACAATACGTGGAGCAGAGAGCTCGCGGCGCGTATGTTGCGACTGTATGCCAGCCCGAGGCCTGCTTTGATCTCTCCGTCGCAGCACAGACGCAAAATCCCGAACCCGAAGATGTCAGTAGTCTAAACAAAAGACTACAATGGCAGATTGACCACCAAACTCGAGGCCTACGATACATCTGACTAGACCTCGACAAATTGGCTCTATACGTGTTTGTGGACGGATCTTTTGCGAACAACGGCGATCTGTCCTCCCAAATCGGATACGTGATTATCCTCGGCACCGAGAACAGAGAGGCAAACAACAGCTTCACACTCTCTGGCAACATCGTAGCGTACAGTTCAACGAAAAGTAAGAGAGTAACGAGGAGCGCATTAGCTTCGGAACTGTACGCTATGGTTCAAGGCGCAGACATTGCGTATGCGATGGCAACGACACTGGGGATGATCACAGAACGACTTGGATCGCCAGCAATCCCCACAGTCATCTGTACTGACTCCTTTTCGCTATACGAATGCCTCGTAAAGCCTGGTACAACAAAGGAGAAACGCCTGATGATTGACATCATGGCTCTGCGGCAGTCATATGAACGACGGGAACTCGCAGAAATTCGGTGGATCAACGGCGAAGATAACATTGCCGATGCGATGACCAAAGCAAACCCGAACAAAGCCTTGGAAGCTTTCATTAACCGCAACCAGGCAACAATCCGAGTGGAAGGATCGGTCGCAAGGCCTAAGGACGCACGAAGCAGCGAAGGAGTATAGCGAGAAAGTGCTTCCACGAAGGGCACAGGGACAGCAGCAAACACGCTGCATAGGTACCTAGGTACATGTGTTGTTTTGAGTTTTGATCCACAAATGGATGTCACGATTTGTAATCCCCTTTGGGACCCGCATGTACTCACCAGGGAACCTTGATGTCTCTTTCTAGGTCTTTCTTTATGTATGTTTTTTCATGTATTCGACCACGCTCGCGATTCCATGTCTTCAACGACAAAAAGAGAAAGTTGCGAGTGTTGGAATCGCTCCTCATGTCACGTGGCTGGGTGTGCAGCCTGGCACGCTGATTGGCTGCAGCTCCCACCAAGGCAGGAAGACTCTGCTCGTGGCCTCAACGCCACGAGCGGCCCTTTCTCCCTTTCCCCTTTTAGACTATCAATGAATAAGACGAATACAAGCAACCACAGCACACACCCCTTTTGGTTCCGTATTCCATACATTGACAACTGTTATATTTGACTTCTATTTACCGCGGTACCTGACGTTACCAACAAGTGCTATATTCAAGACATTCACAAATACGGCCCTAATGAAGAAAAGTTCATAGTGGTCTGTATGCTGAAAGAACAGGCTGCACCGTTCCAGCAAATAAATGCAGTCGAGGTTGACATGAGCATGAAGAGGCTCAAGGGCAACGTCAACAAAGAAATACTCTTCGCGTGCCAGTATGATTTACATGGCAAGAGTAAGCCTTTTGAGCTCAATTATATCGAGCTTGAACTTCGCTAATACTATAATGCAGTCATAACCTGAGCTCGCGTCTTCTGCAACTGGGAAGGCGCAGCAACATACAAACATGCGTTCGATCGCATCTCGGTGGTGTTACAGAAACTGACGGGTCAACACCTTCGTTTCAAGTATCTTGATGGAGACGGAATTCGCGCCGTCATCATGGACATGTCTTCAAAGGCTTGCTCGGGTACGTTAACGCTATGTGACTTGTGGTAATTTAATCTAATTCAAGAAGGCCTAGGACAACATCTCGCTGGAAGAGCCCCTGATGGAGATGATCGAAACCGGACAGAGCACCTATCGTATGTAATCCGAACATGCATGATACACTTCGGTCGCAACATCGACCAAGCGGTTGGTCCTACAGACACATGCAAGTTCGCCAAGAGAATGCATCAGCTTGCTACAACAAGGGACCGAGACGAGTATTTGGCTATCATAGATGAGTTAAGTAAGTCAGAGCCAGACGGTATTGCTATATGATTGTGATATGCTCACAATGCGATTGCATTCCATCAAGGTTCTAACTAATGACTACTAGTTGCTCAAACGGAACGGATAAAGGTTGCAAGATGGGCAAAGCACAAGCGCCAAGGTTGGGTTGGGCCAGGTCTTTGCCAAGCACTTTCGAATATGCATCCAAACGATTGGAAGGAGCTTCGGGCAAATACCAACGCGGCAGAACAGAGTGGTGGAAAGAGTCTCTCATTTTTAAGGGATTGTGTCCTTGCTGAGGGAATTAGAACGTAGGTCTGAATTTCACCGTCAAGTCCTATTACTAACTGTTAATACAGAGCAGAGGTCTCTGATCGACGAGACATGGAACATCTCCAAAATAGAGCATGGACTGGTATTGCCCATAAACAGGCGAATCCATCCAACTGGAACCTCACATACAATGCCCTCCGGCGCGAAGGTAAGGAACAGTTCAGCAGCGCAGCTCTAGAACTGATCTACAATGGACGAATAGGCTAACATAAATATACTTCAGTAAATAGAAAACGGAAACATGCCGAACTTGAGACCAGCGTTCAGGAGAACGTGAATCAGCCGGGTCGTGAGAGCTCATCGCTCTCAGAGGTAGATCCAGACACGCTCTCAGAGGAAGATTTAGAAAGAATGCATCCTAGCGGTGCATTTTATCCGGATCCATATGATGAACGGAATAGGGCAAGGCGAAATATTGCCCCACGAGCGCATGCGGGTCGGCCATCCGCTCCAAGGATTTCATCTCCTCTAGCAGGCCAAGATCGAACTGTTCGGCCAACGGCAGAGTCGCAGTCCTCAGTTCAGTCGTCTCCACCGGCTGGAGCCTCCCCATCTCCATCGCAAGGTCGTGACAATTGTAACGGAAGGAGGTAAGATCAAATCATTCAAATTTGCTACGAGCAAGCTTCTAATATGTTGGAGTAGCCTTGCTTCTCGTACATTGGAACAATCCCAGCTTGCTTTGAATGAGCAGATGGCGGAGATGCGGCGGTTAGCCAATGCAGCCGAGGCTCAACGTCAAGCGCAGGTGGCGGAGCGGCATCGGTTAGCTACTGAAGTCGAGGTTCAGCGACAAGCGCAGCTGGCTGAGGAGCACCGGCTGCGCCTGCAGTTTATGACAGCCCAGGCAGAACGTGTACGAGCGGGTCAGACACCAATGATACCGTATGAAGAGGTAATGTTTCAGCTTATAGATGGACGAACATAAATGTACGCAAGCGCTACTATACCTGTTGGATTCTATCTCTGTCTACCAATAAGAACACTATACATAGCGCTTGCGTACATTTATATTCGTCCATCTATAAGCTGAAACGTTACCTCTTCATACGGTATTGGTGTCTGACCCGCTCGTACACGTTCTGCCTGGGCTGTCATAAACTGCAGGCGCGCTTCGATGACTTAGTCTGTGGCATTGCAATCGAAGCTCGATCTGTTTGCTATAGCGTCCTTACCGAGGCGACTTGTAGTTCTTTTAGGAGCTCGTCATTGAAGGACTCAGTTGTAGCCGTCTCGAGATCACGGCGCTGTTCCCTCCAGAACTCGTCCTCTTCCTCCCCGTTATCAGACTCCCCGTAATTGGAGTCAAGATCATCAATAATGCGTTTAATTTCGGCCATGTTTGTTTTCGAGGTGTGGGCCATAGTCAATCGGATCGTCGGAGGATGGAGGAGGAAAATCGTGATGCAGATGTGGGAAGCCGAAATGCAGATGGTGCACGCATGGATGAAACTTTTATTCTGGGACGGACGGTTCCATGTTACAGGAAAAAAATTGTGCGCACAAGCGTGCCATTATCACGTGATACATTGCCCTGCGGGGAGCCATGCCCTGCGGGGAGCCTTAGTTCAGGGCATGGCTCAGGTACATGGCAGTGCTGCACTGTAGGGGCCCCACTTGGCGTCGTTAATCGATGGTACAAAAATCGTCCGATGGGACGCCCCATAGGTGGCGATGGTACATTTATGAGTTATGTACCTCTTCTTAGAAAAGCGGGGCATGTTGTTGCTTGCTTCCGGTTTTGACCGGTGGTGAGCATCGCTTGCTATGCGAGGCTACCTCGCGTACCGTTGACCACTCCTGCCTCCCAGGATGTCAGACAGACCTTTAGATGTATATAGTTACCCCGTTTGTTTTCCTTGCTGGAGATAGACAATTCCAACGAAGTTCAGTTCTTCAGTTCTAGTTGTCAGATCTTGTAGTAGTCCAGAGAGGACTGCTGTCTTTGGAGTCTTTGTCGTCGATCATCATCTTTGTGTGCAGTTGAGGTCTTGTGAGGACCTTTGCTGCCTTTTCGCATCCGCCGTCCCTCCTCCATTTTCTTTTCTTCGGTGGCAGGTGGAGGATCTTTCACTCACGGATGGTACGATAATTCGCACGAAAAGTCCCGTGATCCAAGGATACAGCGACGATGGTGAATGGTAATCCTCACATCGCCAACGCTCCAGCGGTCAGGCTAGAGATTGATCTCGCAATTACCCCCTCGTGCTCGGAGCAGATGATCGTTATCTGGGGTCGACAGACGATATCCTTGGACTCACCCGACCGCGATGATAGATAGGAGCTCCGCCACGCAGGGTGCATGGTGAAACTTAAGGCTTTTCTCACTCCCTCAACGGCGAAGATCTTCAACGGCTGCATCATGATGATGGCATCTGAGTCCTGACCAAAGCATCCACATCGCGCCAAAAGGGCAAAGCAAGAAGCTTAGCTCGAGTTGATTGAACGTGATAGCGAGAATACAACGAAGCGATATGCCGAAAAGGGAGCCCGCAGTGCATATGATTTGCGACCATCTGCCAGCGGGATGCCTCATATGATCGGTCGGTAGCCGCCCCGTCACAAGATCCTGCGCTTGGGGATAGTGAGAAGCTGAAGACCGACGGTGGGCGATGCGTCCCCCTTGACCTTATGGCCGCTGCGCTGTATGTGTTTTAAGTTGTGGACGAATATTTTGCGAACCCCACAGACCTCAGCTCGCAAACAGGACTCGTAAGAATTCTTGGCAACGAAGAAAAGCACGACGGCGACCACCGCTTGACTTTGCAGGGCAGCATCGTCATATAGCTCAACCAAAAACTTAAAAGTACAACAATCGCATTAGTTTCGGAGCTGTATGCCATAGTGCAGGGCGCCGACATGGCTTTTGCAATCAGCGCGACGCTCGAATTGATCACTACAAACGACTGCAAAATACGATTGTTGAATCATTGATCCCGAACCTTATGCGTACGAACCCATATTCGCTCTACGAGTGCCTTGCCAATCTTGGGCAAAACGAAGGAGAAGCGCCTGGTGATCGATATCATGACCCTGAGAACAATCCCACGAGCGCAGAGAAGTCCTGAAGAAGAGATGGATTCAACGCGAAGACAATCCCGTGAATGCATTGACGAAAGGCGCACCTAATGAAGATCTTGAGAACTTCGTCGACCGCCAGCCACGTCATGTGACTGATGCAGATTCGGTGCAGTCTTTGTTGATATTAATAGAGCTATATACCGCTGTTACCAGTCGTGACAGAAGAGTAGGTAGTGCACGAGTCCAACAAACGACTCACTCTTCCGCCCGATCCTATCTTATCTCATTCGCACTACGTGACATTAGGTTGCAGAACGACCGAATGCTTCTATTCCTGTATGTAACAGAGCTTCACTCGTCCGCCTCCTGTGCCCGCTGTGACCAGTCGTGACAGAGCCTACGAATCCATGTGGCGATTGAGCCGTTAAGCTCAGACTTTTTCTTGGTCAAAATACAGAGTGTGGGATCCAGGTATGTAATGGAATTAACGCTTTAGGTCGCGTTTAGCACCTCAAGCACGAGGCATAGGCCTATAAGCAGGTTCAAGCCTAGGCAAGGAGTGTAAGTATTTCGAGGTGAAGGAAGGAAGGGACGGGAAGAGAGATCTTCCTCTATGGCAGGTAACAGGGGTGAAATGCTGCGCAAAAGGGCATGACTTGCAGCTCCCAGGCTCCAGCCAAGTCGAGAAAGGGGGAGTACTTCACGAAGATTTGAAGTTTCAGCCAACTCGTGCTGTCGACGATCTCGTATCCCGGTATCACCATGGGGGACGACAGAATAAACGTAATGTAATATTCAGATATTGATTTACACAATGTTGATCTTGTGGACTTATTGCTGTATGAAAACAAATCAGACATCTCACTACACACACCAAGAGGTCATACTTTCCTGGCAACCCAAAACTGCGCATTATACGCGTTCTTCGTCAGAGCTTTGTAGTCAAACGTATACGATGCCTCAATGCTCCTGACTGTGGACTTGGAGTCAAAGGTGAGCTCCCCGCATTGCGCGTCCGTTTCCAGAAACTCGAAGCCCATCTTCTCCGCCACAGTCAGGATGTCTTCCAGACTAAGCTGCACAAGCGGGCTGGTTCCGTAAAGCAAGGGCCCCAGGTTAATCCAAAGGCCCCCTGTCTTCAGCACGTCTTTGATGGTGTCGAAATAGGACAGCAGATTCCGGGCGGTGTCGATGAAGAAGTACGTCAGGACCACATCGTAATGGCCCGAGTGAGCCCTGAACACGGTCGTGAAATCGCCCTCCACCATAAGAACGTCGCGCTCATTGATGGATACATCGGGGAAGTGCAGGGCGCGTTGCATATTCTCCTCCGTGGCGTGGTGAGACCAGCCGTCGGCGAAGGGGTGAAAGGACTGCGACGAGGGCGTGCTTTGAGTTTCGAGGAATCGGTACACGGCATTTGTGTACATGGACCATTCATTGATCGTGACCTCGAAGCCTGGACCATCTTGTTCAGCCGCTGAAGGGGTTGATGCGCAAGAAAAAGACGAAGGGGAGGTAGAGAGAGACAGAGATGGGATGGTGGAGTTGGAAATACAATGCTTACCTCCAAGGCGACTGATTTCGTGACCCAGCCTACCCAGCCCAGCGCCCGGCAAAAGAATCTTCACACGTTCCGCGCCGACATTTCTTTCTGGGAAGAATTGCTCAAGAGTTCTTCGTAGACACGCAAACGTCTTGTCTCTTTCGCGAGAGCCTTCCTCAGTCCAGTCACGCACAATGTGTTTCAGCGCTTGAGCAACGGAAATTCCGTCTGGCTGTGCGCCCTCTGCTTCTCTATCGCGGATGTGTTTCTGCAGTTCTGTGATATCTAGGTTGTAGTACTGCAAAGACGCTTGCACAATGTCGTCACATAGGTGCTGGTTGCTAGCGAGCTTCTGCTCCACTTTGGTGAATTTGGAAGAATACGAGACAGTGTCTTCCAGCAACTTGTCAGTCTCTTGTTAGTAGGCAATCCACAGGAACCCACGCTTGTTTTTTTTTTCTCCTTTCTTTCCTTATACTTTCGCGTTTTGCCCCCTCTTTCTTCGTAAACCGTTCCTCGTAAAGCATTATGCAGAGCACATGCGTGAGAGAGAAGAGAGAGAGAGAGAGAGAGAGAGAGAGGGGGGGGGGGGGGGGG
>SRQH01000079.1:0-62084 GCA_018360345.1 Claviceps sp. LM84 group G4
ATTCACCGCATAACGTTGCAACTCTCAAAAATGTCTTGAAAATCCCAATGAACGCGTCGAAATGGTCGAAGAGAACCACGTTCTAGGGTTTGGTGAGAGATGATGGTGTTGGTAATGAGTTAATGCAAATGATTCATGTTGAAGAAGATGACACAAAGCAGTGAGAAGTTGCAGGAATCTGTCAGAGATTCCTCCCGGGCTCATAACTATCGCACAAAAGAATGGGCGCAGCCGTCTGGCCACTCTGATGTGCGGTGAATACCCCTATATACCCTGCGACAGCATCGTTAGACAAGTGGAGTACCTCTAGGTGGTATGGATAGAAATAGGTACCTACCTACCTACCTACCTAGGTAGGTACGGAGTAAGGGGTGGTATAAATAACAAGGTATGTACTTACTACCTCTCATGACCAGATGTTGGAACAGATCCGCAACTTGCAAGGCATAACAATGTATGTACATATACATTGAGTGGGTGGCTACCAAGACAAAGTTGAGAGTTTGTTGTCGGTGAATCTGACAATCAAGGTCGAGAGAAGGGTTGGCTGGCCAGGTAAAGTGTGTGGTCCCGATAGAAGCGACAGTAAGGTCCTCTGTATATCTTTGGTCATGATAGAAAAGATAGTCCTCTATTTTCTGGCGAGTTGGCTAGCACGGCCGAGTGTGTGACATCTGGCTAGGGTCTTGCTGCGTTTGTACCGTCTCTGCCCAGGCCGTACTACATACATACCAGTAGTGCTCGATCAGACCACCGTGAGCCTCACCGATCAGGGCTGTTCGAAAGGAAATTCTGCCGTCGGCAGTGTGTGTGACACGATCAAATTGCTTTCGTGCGATTCCAGCTGGCGGTCCTGGTTTTCTTGACGACCGATCGCCAACTTCAACGGTAGCAACTGAGATGTCGATGTGGTCGATGAAGGTCATAACGAGATCTCTCGTTCCAGTCGCCCACGTGCTTGCTAGTAGAATTCACAATGATCTCTCGGGCCTCGGCTGTATACGGACATTTGCCCAGGATATAGATGAGGTTGAGCTTTCTACAATATTGAAATTTGTTATATCGACGGTAGCTGTGTTTCTGCGTCTGTGCTTCTTTGTCTCATTTTGCCCTTGAATTCTGGTGCACGGTCCCGACATGTAAATTTGGGAATTACCTACATATCAGAACCGCGCTCTGTTCTGACATCAAAAACGCGCTCTCGCGCCATTGTGCTATATTTCCTTTGATCGTTGGGACGGCTCATAAAGTTATACTTCGACATCGCTTCTCTGACTGGTGGAAGCAGCGGTTTCCTCGCCTTCCTGTTCGCTTGGCTTGAATCAGTCCAGAAGTATGTATGTAGCCGACATGCTCCCTGAGAGGTTTCGCGGCGGGGCCCTCGGCGTGAATATAGGTACCTAAGGTAGCATACAAACTATATGTATAATGTATGATACATATGTACGGAGTACTGTATGTATGATACATGTAGAAATTCCCGGCAATGACTGCACATACCTAGAATGAGCCCCTCCGACGAATCGGATAATCGGGCGCAACGCGACGGCTGGCAACCTGCGCGGTCAAAGACGCGTTGTCGTCCGCAATGGGATGGGGGCCGGGGCCCATGTCCAAAAACGGTCAAGCGGCCTTTGGGCCGAGCAGCAGCGACAGCTCCTGATACGTAACCAAGGTCCTTTGGCCTGTGATGCTATACCCGTGTTCGCTTTTGTGAAGAGTAGTCTTTGTCCTCCCAAGAAGATTTCCCAAATCGACAGGATTAAAAAGAGGAACCACGACAGGAACGAGGTCCAAGCAAGAAGAGAAGAAGACGAAGATAGGAGCATATATACGCCATTCCAACCAAGCAGCCATACCAGCAACCTCCTCCTCCTCCTCCTCTCCGCATTCCACATCACAACTCTGAGCTCAACTCACCTTACATCTGATCTCACCTCACCTCACATCTCACATCTCACATCTCACCCGCGCACACCAAACCACCCAACCAATCCATCTCACCATGGCTCCCGTCATCTCCCCTCCCTTACCAGCCCGCCTCCTGGCCCCCATCCTGCCCGCCCTCCCAGCCGCCGCCGCATCCCCCCAACCCGCCCCCCAGATCCTCCCGCTTCTCTCGCCAATCCTCCGGCAACGCGTCCAACTGCTCTCCGGCCCCGGCTCCAGCTCCGGCCCCGAACCCTGGCTCCGCCTCCTCTGCTACGATGCCGCCAAGGCAGTCCGGCTCGCGAACCTCGTAAGCGGGCCGGCCCTCGAACCGCATCCCGTGTCTGGAGAGGTAGAAATCGATTGGGATTGCGATGCGGAGACGCGGTACCGCCGGTTAGACCAGGAGACGCTACAGGCCCTGGTGGTGTTATCCGAGGTTGGTCTCGCCTTCCAGCTCGTATACTGTCTTCACGATGAGGAGGGCATCGACGGGGCCAACGGGTGGCGCATCGGAGAAGTCACAACCGTGGAGACTTCTTCGCCATTTACGCAATTCGGGGGCACGGCAACCATAGCGGAGGCAGAGCGTTTATATGAGGAGTGCGGCTCCGGACGCAAGGATGCTTCTTCGTCGAGGGGGGTTAACGATGGGGGAGTGCTGCAGAGGGTTGTCCAGGAGGGTGGCAAGGCCAGCGACAGTAACAGTAACAAAAACAACGATACCAAAGACGGGAATAATGGTGGTGGTACTGGTCATGTTTCGAGGGACGAAAACGAGGACGATGACTACTGGGATCTCTACGATAAGACCCCCGCGCAAACTCCCACGGGGAAGCACCGCTCGCCTGCTCCGGTACAAGCCCAGGAGGGGACGCCCTCCGCTGCGGCTGCGGAAGATGCCTATTTTGCGCAATATGCGGATGTGCAACCTGCGATGGATAACCATGATCCGGATGAGGAAGCTCAGGCGCAACAGCTACTTAATGTGAATGTGGCTGGCTCTGTGGCCGCGCGGGCAACGACAGAACGTGAACGCCCGACTTTGCAGCAACCGCATCCTGACTCGCCGACGGCGTCTCCTGCTGCGAATACGATTGCGCATCTGGAACAATGCGCTGGGAATCAGACGCGTAATGAGTTTAGTGTGAAGCAGCATATTAGTCGCACTATACGGAGCTTGGCAATGCTTGCTACGGCGAGTGGGATTGATACTGAGGAATTTAGTAGTCTGGTGAAGACGGAGCTGGAGTTGCTGAGTATGGCGGAGGAGTAGGTCTTGCGGGACCCTAAGATGGGGGATGGATTTTAAAAGAGGTGTTTGACCATATGAAGAGCATAATAGAGATGGGAGAAATGGAAGAAAGAGTCATCAGCGTGGGCACTGACTGGAATGGAGAATGGAGGGGATTTGTTTTGGCTACAGTATTGAAGCATGTGTTGTTATATTGCGGCTGGGGAAGTAAGCATATTTCGGCCATCTTTTTTTTTCTTTCAGCTTTGCTTTGCTTATCATTTTGCGTCATTGGTCTGGGTCTTGTACATATCAGCCAAGCTCACCGCTGATGATCCGTATCTGTTTGTCCTGTTTGAAGGGGTTGTATTACAATACAGACATGGCAACTTTCTTGTGTATACTCATTCTGGGGGAAAATTGGTTAGTACACTGCCTGCCACTCACTCTCCGTGATCAAGCTGGGTGCGCGTTTCTCACCTTACCGTATGCCAAGGCGGCGTGAGTTCGCCTGGGACGCCCGACGAGCGTTCATGTGTGACTACGTGTGGCAGTGTGCACAGTGCACATAGATGCATCCTCTTTGTCCGATGAAAGAAGGCGTACTCTTTCTTCGGTCCAAGGTACGCCAGCAAGCCTGCGAGGCCTCCCGCTAGTCCCAGTATCCCGCTAGACAGTCCCAACTTCCAAGCATGCTCAGTGCCGTCCCAGTCCGAGTTCTCCTAGGCGTACATGTAAACCGTTTCTTGATCCATTCACTCATTGCATTCATCAAATCGTTTCGTCATAGCCTCGTCCTCCCTCACTGCTCAAGAACAAGGCTATCCAAAGCCATCCGCGCCGACTCAACAAGCCTCACGCAATCCCTCTGGTCCTCCGGAATCGGCGCACAATGACGCACCAGGTACTTTGACTGCCTCGGGACCCTCCCCGCCTTCACAAGCTCATCCATCATCTCGTGGCGCACCCGAGCAGTCCGATCCAGATGATTCACCACATCCTTCAACCCCCGTTGCAGATGCCGTCCCGTGGGCGACTCGCCCGTCTTCCCGCCCAGACCATAGACATCCAATTTGAGAATCGACCGCACGGTGGCTTGCCACACAGCTGGTTCGAGAGACTTATTATCGTATGCTTTGAGGGCAGAGCATGAGCCTTGCCCGTCCAGGACATGCCCCCACAGGCCGCCAATATCCTTGAAGGAGAATAAGATCTGTCGTTTACTTTCTATGGCTGCGTCTGTTTCGCTGTCAATCATCTCGAGGATGGTGGCGTAGGCGTTGCACGCGGACGGAACGAGTGCGCCGAGGTACATCATATTTTGGAGGGCTTGTACAGGGGGAGGCTGGAGGGGGTCTCGCAACAGCCAGTTGGAACAGTAGGGACAGTCGAGGACATCTTGGGCTATTTTGGTGGCACTTCGCGTTGCTCTCATCGCGGAGGGCACGTCGGAAGGGAGGTGATTCAGGGACTCGATCGCCAAGTACAATGATGAGAGGCATCCGCATGAGACGTTGGTAAAAGTCAGGGGCTGCTGGATCGCTGGTGTTGTGCCAGGCTCGGCAGAGGCACCAGTGCTAGGCACGGTGCTAAGTACAGAGGGAGGAGTCTCCTCTGGAGGCTCTGGATGATGAACATGTGTTGATACGCATTGTTGCAGGGAGTCGCTAATGTCCTTGGAGATGCACGACGCGCTGAGTTCTGGCTCGTTGAAGTCGATGCCCTGGAGAAGCTCGATGCCGGTGCCTGCCGCGCCTGTACCAGTACCCAGAAAATCCAACGGAAAGCAATAGTCCCCGAGATTTTCATAATCGGATGCAAAGATATCAGACGGATACGGATGCTGAGGAAAAGTGTAAAGCGCAGGACTGGCAATATCTCCAAAGTTGTCCGGCAGCACACCCAGGTAGTTTAGGGACTCGTCCACCTGGGGCAAAAGGCTCAAGTCTCGCGCAAAGGCAGTCTCCTCGGCGCTATTCCATGGCACCGTCGAGCCACCATGTGACAACTGCGGAGACTGCGAAGCTATCGTCCGAATGTCCGGCGCAAGAGGCTCCGCGGTGGCACGACGTTTCCGGGGTCGACCCATGGGCTTCTGGGCCGAGTAGACACATGTGATTCCCTCGTGCGTGCATCTGGCACAGCCACCAGGGTCTTTGGAACAAGCTAGTTTCCTGCTTCCTGCGCGTGGTAAGCATATCGAAACCAGTTTGTACCGCCCCTCCCGCGAGACATGTCTCCTATCTCCGTAGTTTCGGTGGCAAAGCAGCATGTGGAAGGGGACGGGCCGACTTACGACACTCATCACACGCGCGATGTTTAGCGGGAGGGCAGGCATGAGATGCACGTGTTGCGCTCGACGTCATGGCTGCTGGCGCGGATGCATGTGGATAACGGGAGGATTTGACGGAAGATATTGACGGAGGAGAGCTTGGCGCTGCGGCTTGTTGGAAGTTGGTAGCTTACTTACCTAGGTATGATGTTGAGATCTGCCGAGGCGTGATGCAGACAGGTTCGGGGACTCGGGGTCGGAAGTTGGAACCGTTGCGGTGGGGCCTTGAGCACGTTGTGCAACTTTGTCAATGGTCCCAGGACTCCCAGCCTCCAGCTCCAGGTCGCACTGATTGGTGAGCGTACCGCTGCGTCTATATAGGACCCAGGAGGAGCCGCGGCAGACGGTAGACCTCATGAGTCATGACTCATACGGTATCAATGGGACCTTGAGCGGAGTTGAATATGAACATTGAAGCAGTTGATAGCTACATACATACCTATTACCTACCTATTACCTACCTCCTAGGTAGGTTCATATGTACATCCAAAAGCGCTTTTGTCTCTGGTGGTCGCTACCTATTCCGTAAACACTGTCACCGGTCCACAGACGATATGTACTTGTAAATATCAGACGGCACGGCGCACTTCGGCGTCTGCCCCTCCCCTCAACATGGTACATACCTACTCCGCGATAAGAGCCCTGTCGATTGTGATGCCTCCCACGGCCACTCAGCCAGCGATGAGATCGACGGACCGCACGGCAGATGGGTCGATGAACGATGGCCGGAAGCCGGAAGCATCGGATCGCGGACATTTACTTGCGCTGTAGCTTGTACGGACTCCGGAGTAGGCTGTAGCCAGTGGCCACATCATGGGACAAAAGTTAAAACGTTCAATTCAAAACATTGGGACCCCGCGGCAGCCTCCCGCTTGCCGCAGCTAAATACCCCACCTTCACAGGCGCTAATTCGTTGTCCAAACTTTCTACAATGTACATACATACAGCAGACTACAGACTACAGGTATGTATGTAGTATACTGTATGTACCTTCTCTGATCGTCGTGACTGTGAGTCACGAGCGTCGACTCACGTCGGGCAGTGGGCATTGGCAACGCCGACGGGCGTCACGCGTCGCCCGAATCCGAAGTTTCCTCACAGCCTCATGTCCGCTTGAAACACCACCAGCAGTTCTCTCGTGGGGGAAAAAAACACTTTACAGAAACTCCAATCAATCTTCATCATTTGCTTCTTCTTTTCCCTAAGCATCAACGTTCCAATGCATGCACCTCCACAACCGAACTTTGCTGCATCACGATTCACCCCAAACCTTTCACATCCGATGCCTCATCACAATCCGATACATGATACATCACACGTCCAATGATGCCGCGCGGAATAATTACCTACCTCCCTTGTTCAGAAACGGCATCCATGCACAATACCTCCAAGGTATTTTCTATTACCCCTCCCTCCTTGTCCTTGCACCCAATTGCGATTCTCCATGCCGGCCTTTGCCTGGTCTGATAGTCCCTCACTGGGCGGTTGATTGACCTTTTTTTTTCGAAGAATGGGCCCTCATGCGCTGTAACACAGCAGCTTTGGTACATAATAAGATAGCCACGCAAAACGCACTTTGGCGGCCGATCGTGCAACCACAGACCCGAGAAGATTAGGACTTGTGGGAAAACAAGAAGAGAAGAAAAAAGAAAAAAAAAACATAACTACCACCACCACCACCATCAACTCCCAAAACTTATAAGTAACACCGCCTCAGCTGGGTTCAAATTCGCATGAATTCTTTTTTTGGAAAAAGTGCCGTCGTCATGGCATCTTGAGGAGATTAACCCCAACGCTTTTTTTTTTCTTCGCCGCCACCACCGCCGTTGCCGCCGATATCCTGACTAAACCGGGAACAACAAAAACACCCCCCCCCCCCCAAAACCATTCAACGTCATTTCCAATATGGAGCGCCTCGAAGACACACTGCGTGTCGCGTATCGCGAATCCTTTCACCAGGCTCTACAGGATGGTAGTGCCAAGCCGTTCCTTTTCCCGTACAGCATGCTGGGCACAATGATCTTGCCTGCGCTGTGGCTCACCATTCCGCACGTTTCTCGGCCCTGGATCTATCAAACGCGGTGGGCGGTCCTGGCATTTGTGGTGATGTTCAACGTGCATGTTATGCGCGTGTGTTCGAGCACCAACTTTGGACTTGCCTACTCAGGTGGTCTGTTTGCGGCCTGGGGCATCATGCAGACCTTGGGGATGCTTGTCTGGAAGCGTCCGCAGTTTGAGGCCGCGAGGGTGGTCAAGGTGGTCAAGGGGATCAAGGGGATCAAGAAGGCAATGTCAGAGGCTGAGGCTGAGACTGAGATTGAGACTGAGACTGAGACTGAGGCTGATGCTGATGTTGGGGCGGAGAGTGTGAATGGGGGCCAGATACTACACAAGGGCGCGACAAATGGGCACAATGGCTCGACGGGGCAGCAGGGTCTTAGGCTTCGAAATGGAGTCGCGAATGGGTCGCTTGAGAAGGTGGCTCGTCCGGAGAGCATGAGCGAGGAGGTGGAATATAGATGGCAGAAGTTTCCTGCAGAGGCACCGTTCTTGGATCGGCTGGGCTGGGTGCTGGACTTGATGACGAGTCTTCGAGGAGCAGGTACGTCATTACATTTTGTGTCATACAATTTTTCTTTTTCTTTTTTGGTTTCGTTCCATCTTGTCGAGTCTTTTGTTTTGGGGAGGAGGGGGGGGGATTTGTCTACTTTTTTTCTCATCACGCTTCTGATATCTCCCTCTATGAAACCACAAACCCCAAACCTAGCTTTGAGCGATCATGCTAACAGAAAAGAATAGGCTGGAGCTACAGCATCAACTCCATCCCCCGTCCCACCATCCCCCCCATCATACACGACAACGCAAAAGTAGACATCTCCTCCATCTCCCTCCGCACCACCAGCGGATTCACCCACGCCGCCACCGAACGCGGATTCCTCTTCGGCCATCTCTCCACCTGTCTCCTCCTCAGCATCTTCCTCGACTTCATGGTCTCGCAAATGAAACGAACAGACCCCTATTTCCTCCTCGGTCCAGACCACACCTACGACGTTCCCCCCTTCATCGCCAATCAGTCCCCCCAACAACTCCGATTCTGCCGTCTATCGTGGGTCCTCGTTGTCATCGTAGCCGCCATTGTCAACCTCTTCACCATCTACAACGTATGCCACTACTATACCTGCAAGATGATCTTCCCATCTCGGGCCTTTCTATGGAGTTACCCCTCCGCCTTTGGAGGTTTCTGTGAGGTTCTGGATCGTGGTCTCGCAGGATGGTGGGGCTCCTGGTGGCATCAGACCTTTCGGCTACAATTCTTGGCGCCCTCGACATATCTCCTCGAGAGAGGCTACCTGAGGAAGGGCTCCGTGGTGGCGAATCTATTTGGGCTGTTTGTCACGTTTTTGCAGTCGGGCTTGTTGCATGCGGCGGGGAGTCTAAGTACTATCCCGCGGACTAAGCCCCTGAATCAACTGTGGTTTTTTCTGCTGCAGGCTTTGGGTATCGTTGTGCAGCAGTATTTGGCGGCTGGATTGCGACGCTGGGGGCCGGGATTGCCGAGGCTGGTGAAATATGGTGGGAATATTGCGTTTAGTATTGGTTGGTTGTATTTTACGGCGCCAATGTTTGTGGATGATGTAGCTGCGAGTGGGCTGTGGTTGTATGAGCCTGTGCCGGTGTCTGTGTTGCGATTGCTGGGTTTGGGGCGGGTGCTGGGTGATGGGAATGCGACTGAGGCGTGGTGGCGGTGGGATAAGGAGTATTGGCTCAAGATTTATGAGCCGAAGCATTGGTGGGAAGCTGGGATTGCCTTCTAGATGGTATCCGTTGGACTTTGGGGGGATGAGGAGGAAGGGTTGACGACTTGCTGTGGGTGAGTTTTGGGTTTTGTTGGGGGGGGATGAAGGCTGGTCAGTGGCGTGGTGTGGTGTGTACAGCGTTGGTCCCAGCAACGTGCTTTGTAACGGCCGATCATGATGCATGTAGCATTACACATCTTTTTCCTGCATAGTTTGCATAGCATATGTAATGAATTTATGATTCTCAATCTGTCTCTCTGAGTCTGGACTCTGGAGTCTCTGAGACTCTGAGTCGGGTCACTTACGTGACATTACCCCACCCACTTCCAGAGGTACGTTGCTCCGTTTCTGCAGCCACTCAATCACGATCCGGTAATTGCTCTGGTGTCTCCCAAGGACCTGCAAGAAGGCCGTACGTGCCGCGCTGTACAAAAAAACGAATCAGCATCATTTCACTTGCAGCTCGAATTCGGATTGACTGCCACATCGTGCATAAAAGAACATCTCACCTTGTGACTTGAGCCCTGCGGATGGTGCAAGTGTAGTCAGGATATCGCAGGCGGCGCGATTTGCTAGATAGAATAAAGTAGGCCACATTGGCAACTCTACATATCGTTTCTGCAGAAGGGTCAGAATACTCACGGGAAATAGTGTAGTGCAGCGTTGGTGGCGAAAGAGAGTGACAACGAGAAGAGTAGCAAGAAATCTGGAAATGAGCTGACAGAGAAGACGGATGGTGACAACAGACAATAGAAAACATAAACAAGACAATAGAAGATAGGAAACCGAACATAGAAATCAGAGAATAGAGAGGCCTAGGGACTCACCAATAACAAGACTAGCCCTCGGTCGCCGCGCCTTAGCCAAACACCGCACGTACGCCACCATTTTGCGAGCTGTCTCATGGAACGCATACCGCAGACTCTCAAGGACTGTGCTTTCAGCATTGTGTGCGGTATCGAAGAACATGAGATGTGATTGAATCTTGAAAGCATCTACGAGGTTGCAATGTAAGTAAGACGCCCATCGGTTTAGTATACATTGCAGGGCGACATACTGAGGATTTTCCTTTGGAAATTCTGGCCAGGTGTGCGGGTGCATTCGATGGTGAGTGCGTTGGAAATGGCTGGAGTTGAGGGTTAGTTGAGTTCGTACGGACAGAGAGTAGATAGAGGAAGAGAGAAAGAGGAAAGGAGAGGAGATGGGAGCGAAGAAGAGATATATAGGAATAAGAACCGTAGTTGGGATAAGAAGAAAAGGAAAACAGGGAGTGCGCGCATACCGGTCGAAAGCCCAGCCTGCGTATCCTTCGTAATCTCAAGCGTCTCATCATCAATACACGTCCCGCAGTACGGAAACGCCCCCGACTCTGCCCTCCGAACAGCCTCCCCTCCATTCAAAAGCATCTCAAAATTAACTACCGTCTTGTGAGGACTGACCCGGACTCCGTAGTCAGGAAGCCCCCCATGCATCGTCTCGACAAACTTGATCGCCTTGCTCTTATCCAGAGTAATGAGCAGAAAGTCATCCGTAAGCCGCATGAGCAGACAGTCTGACCCGGACAGAAACCCCAAATGCGTCCGTTCCAGATCGGCGTAGAAGTAGTTGCACAGAAAGGACGACAGGACAGAGCCCTGGGGAATGCCTCGCTTCTGGCGATAGTATTTTTTCCCAAAGGTGACCAGATTTCGCGTTACGTGGTCGGTCATGAGATATAGAAGAGCGCCCGTATCGTGGCTCCTCTGGACGACGCCGTCGATGAAGACCGTGTCTCGCTGTTTGGCCGCCAGGTTCTTCTGTACGCGGGTCGTAAAGTCGGCGTTCTCTTGGGCCGGGGGGAGGACCGAACTGCGCCATCTGCGCACTGCTCTGCTACTACTAGCCGCGTTCTTCCGCGGGCCGACTGGTGGTGCGGACTCTCCCGGGCGGACTTCTGCGTGCTTGACAATGGTGTACTTGCTCTGGCTGGGGACCGAACGCATCAGCTGGAGGAGACGTTCCTGGGGAATCGTGTCAAAGGCTGCTTGGACGTCCAGCTTAGCGAAATAGAGCTTATTCTTCGTGGCTCCGGCCCCGATGGCTTGCTTGAAGCCTTTTAGCCGCGTGTACATGTCGTTGACGGAAAAGAGTGTGGAACCCAGTATTTGGGGATTGACTTCCTTTTCGAAACGGAGCGCGGTGTAAATGGGGGAGAGGACGGAGTTGATGCTCGGGCCGAGCAGCTTTCTCGAGCCCATACCCCTCCTCAATTGGCGTCGCCGGAGGTTCATGATCGGTCTGAGAGTGCTTCCCTTGGGTAGGAGTCTTATCGCACTGTGTCCCAGGCGTCTTGTATCGAGGATGTTGTTCGCCTGGGCGAGCTTGACATCCTCAAACATGTCCCGCTTTAGGACAGATATTGCTGGGGCGGCTATGCGTCTCCATACGTCATGGCGGAAGTAAAAGATTTGGTTGCGGTGCGTGCTGGATTCTGTCACGTAGAAATTGCTCTTGATCAGAGGCATCAACAGGGAATCAAAGACGAAATACACGACTTCGTGGAATATTTCGTGTCGTTTCTTTGTGTCCGACTGGCAGGCTTTCTGACTGCCTCGTAATTCTGGAGGTTGTAGCCAGGGTATGTTGCCAATCTAGAGGATCGTTAATCGATAAGTAAAGCATACTTCGTCCCGTCTGATTTTGACGCACCTTGAGTCCCTGCATGATGTCGTGCAACGAGATGGACTCAAATCGTCGCAACCTAATAAAAGTATCCACTTGACGAAGGATCGCTGCTTTGTTGTGCTCCATGATCTGGCCTTCACCCCAGAAGTCATTCGGTATGATCCTGCATAGCACGGCTTGGCAAAAGGACGACACCTGAGATGGAGACGTCGCCAAGTCCACAATAGATTCGGATTGGACACTTTTGTCTCTGGACGGGTTACCGGCATTAGCAGGGGGTTCGGAGTCAGGGCGATTTGCGCTGTCAATGGCGCCGTTGAACCGCTGACAGATACTCTCCCGATATGCCGCGCCACCAGAAGTCATCCTCGACGTTGGGCCGTTGGGATCAAGCTCCGAGGGGCAATAGTGTTTCATAAGCTCAGTATAGGAGCACCGGCTGTGAAGGGTTTGTAATCGTTGCACCAAAGTCCAGGCCAATCCTCGGAGGCGCTTCGGGAGTTTTGGAGTTCCGTCAGCGGAGACGTTTTTTGCCTTTTTCAGTAGTTTCGAGATTTCTTCGTCGCGCAACGTGTAGTCTTGAAATCTTTGTGCCGTTTCCAAATAATTTACGTCAGAGGTAAAGACGTTATGCAACCCAAATTGTCTGGGAAACATGTGCATCATGATTTTCGCGGTATGAGCATGACTCTTATCGATTTGGGATCGTTCTTGGCCATCATTCTTCCTTGGACATCGGTTCAGAACATCTGCCTCATTCAGCTTCAGCTCTAAACTTCAAGCAACACGAAAAAAAAGGGTGGCTTACGAATATGTTTGAAGCCGTGCTGGACTCGACCCCTGGCTGTGAGTGCAGGTTTACCGTAAAAGATTCGGCTTCTGACGAGGATGATATCCGTGGGGCCACGGAGAGTGTGACTTTCCTGAGCGTTGTCTCGAGCGTTCATCTCCGACAATGGAAGGCCTTTGGCTCGTCAGTGCCTTGCCCTTTGAATGGACCGGGTCAATGCAAACAGACAACAGGATCCGGACTTACCGCTGATTTGATAGTAATTGCCAACACCTGCATCGACAGCAACGAAGATAGACCACTCCGTGAGTAGATTCAGCATAATTTGCTGCCCCGACTTGCCTAGCAAAAGGAGTAGCTGCGTCCATGGCTCCCGTTTCAGCGACGCAGCGTGATGATTTGGATACAAACTATATATACCTGGGATAGTAGTCCCAGTGGGATGCCCTTCTCTTACACTTTTACGAAAGCCATCACAAAGCAGATGCTTGGGCCAAACCCCTGGACGTCTCTCTCGATTGAAAAGTGACCAGATTACGAAGTCGACGAGCTACGGGGGCTTGTAAGTTATCAATTCACACAGCCGAGTCGGGCAGAATAGAGAAAATGAGGCAATGATTACCTCTTCTTGCGTATGTTCCGCGGTAGGTGTCACTCCTGATATAGTCACGCGAGAGTCGTCTCCATTTTGAGAGAACGAGAGCCACTGCTCCAGAGTAGCATCCTTGCCCTGACAAACCGCAACTGCATTACGACTGCAAATCAATGTCGAGTCCAGAAAATAAGAGATCTTTCTCTCGGCTTCAGTGGTAGTTTCACCACGCCCGAGAAGCTTGAGCTTCTTTCGACGTAATCGCGAACTACTCGGAAGTTTACGCAGAGTGTACTCGCGTAGGGTCAGCACTGTTGCGTACGCCTCTGTCAGAAGATGTCGCTTCACAGCGCTTCTGTGGAAAGTCTCCGTTTCAGGTTTGCAGGTCTCTGCATCGTCTCTCTTCCGTTTTCGGCAGCTGACCATCGCCTTTGGTCGGGAAGGATCTGTAGTTATGTAGATTGTCGCGTCAGACGCGTAGTGTGATGCCTTTGGTGGATAAGATGGGATGAACGATACGAGTCACGATTCACGACGGTGCGGCTGTCAAAATCGCGTGAGGCAGCTTTGTTCGAGACTCGATTGATGTGGAGGAAAGGTGGAGCTCTGTCCCCAATTGGCAATTCGCAGCACACGAGACAGGGGCCTTCCGGCAACCAAGGATCAAGGATCTTTTCTTTCTTTGACTTGTCCTTTTTTTATTTTTATTCTCAGCTACCTGATCAGTTTTCTGTTTCCATTTTGGCGGCCCTGACGATGCTTTGTGTAGGACTTAAGAGTTAAGACCTTTTCAAAGCGAGCCGCTTCAAACACGCAGCATGTGCTTCTTCATCATCATCCGTACCTAAGATTTGCATGCATGATGCCACCAGGCTTGAGCTGATTGCGCAATGACAAGCAATGACTGCGACCGCCGACGGCTGACTGGCTGGATAATTTGTAATGGCTCTGACTTCCTTTGTTGCGACGGCGTGTTGAAGACAGTCCTACTCTACGCCTTCTTGTGTCACCACCCTATACTGAGCGATACGTGAAACGTTTGTTTGAGTCTCTTGTATGGCGGCTACGTACGGTTGGGGAAGAGGAGGCGCTGAAGCTTTGCAGGCCGATGATCATGAATTTTTGGATGGCTCGATTCTTCATCTTTGGCCGTCTACATAATACTAAACAGGTAGGTACCGGTAGTACGGTGTACCTTCCTAACCTACCTGCGTATCAGCGTGCCACTTTTACTATCGTAAATGACATGGCATCATCGCGATCACTCGACGGCACTCGTCAAGTCGCGCATGAAGCAATGAATCGGGGTGCTTGCAGTCGTTTGGATATCTCAACTCAAGGTGCAGCTTAGTACAGCTCGACTCTCGAGTCTCGAGGCGTCCTTGTTTACTTTCGGCAACTTTACCAATGCACCCACGACAATTGGTGCACAATCCTGGGCATCAATGGCTAGTAAAACAGTGTGCTCGTTGAGCGCCTCCCTCGTGTACGTTGTTTCATTCTTTGTGTGAAAGCGTTAACCCTGTCACTCCTGCAGAACGCGATTGACTCAGGGAGACGTAGCCGCATGGAACAAGCGTTGTTGAATACACGGAGCTGGTTGTGTACATAGGACTCATAGGAGGTATGTGCAGTCAGCAGTGGAAAATCGCTGTTGGTTTTATCAAGTTGGAGCAGCAGATGTCTTCTGTGGCAAAGTGGATGCGGAAATGCCGCTGTATTTCAAGCGTCGAACCTGAGGCAGTCAGCAAATACGAGGTTGGATGGACCAGTCACGTTGGTTCAACGCCCTGTTGGAGACTTGGAGTCCTCCCATGCAGTGGCCGCGGTGCAGATACCGATGCATTTATTATACGTATGGAGCTGGCTTTGCGAGTTTCCAGTTTATTAGTGCATCATGCAGGCGTGCCGCCGTACGTGATGTGGCTCTGTAACATTTTACGCGTGTTCTGGCCTCGATTGCAGCAAAATTGTCTGCCGTATGTCTGGCGTATGTACCTACATATCTCGTTCTGGTGTCTAGACTCTACCAGGTAGGCCTGGTTGTCTGGGTCTGGTGAGACATGAGCAATCCCCCGCTGATGAACGGTGCAGAGTCGACTCCGTAGCTATACATACATACTCCGTATCTAAGGTACCTTTACGGAGTACCTGTAGGCTGTTGGTACCAAACGGAGCGTCATCCGCGATGCCATACATGATACATACCAAGCAACGCAGGTAGGTTTGAATCCAGAGTCCAAACCCCCCAGATTTCGTCCAGCCTCCATTCCATGCCAAGCCGTTCGTCTTCAAACTCCGTACGTAGGAGCTTGGAAGGGCTCCGGGATTATTTTGACATCCTGGGCCCGTGAAACCCCTGCACAGGGGCACCTGTCCAATTATGCGCCTCCTCCCGCCCAGGCGACCGGGGCTGCCCCCGTCTTTGGTTCCGGAACATAATTAGAAGCTCTCCGTGCTCTTTGCTCGCGACGCCCCCTTATTATTAATTGGTACATGTAGACAGTAGCGCGCGCGATGAAGGCGAACAGCATCTTTGCCAGATGTTCCAACACGTGAAGCAATGGCTGCTGCTGCGGGAGGTGTCAGTTGGCGGGCAAGAGAGCACCAGCCGCCTGCGCTGGGTGTTCTATTTAGCGAGTGGTTCGGCATCGGCTTGTTCGTGCGTGTTGATGGCAGACATGTCATCGGCGACTGGGTCGCGTTGTTTACCAGGTACATACCTATATACGTATGTACTGTACTGTGTACATTAGGTACTCCGTACTAGGTATGGGACCCAGACATGCGTGGATGCCAGACTCAGCCAACCAGGGGCCAAGACAGACCAGAATTCAGATTGGGCCGCACGGACGTTTATCATTTATCGGAGAATGAGTAGGTACATACATGTGTATACCGGTATGTATGTACCTAGATACATATTGTCATGTTCGTACATATGTACCTGACTTGACCGAGGCAAGTACCTGGCTATGTACATTGCAGCCAGATCGATTGCTCACACACCCAAACATCGACACACCTCATCAAGGACCAAAGGTCCAATACGTCCAAGGCTCTCGCACAAGTTACAACACACAACTCTACAACAAAGCTATTCGGCGTTGGAGTGCATCGCGTACCTACGGAGTAGGTAGCCATCCATGTCTCGTCCCGTAGTCTCCAGAACTTGATCCAGGCCAAGCCCAGTCCAATCAAACTGTGTAGACAGCCCAAGTTTGGCAGCCGGAACTTCTCTGACAAAACATCCCTCGCCTATTGTTGCCTATTCGTTGCCAGTCGCTCCGCTGCTCTCTGCTCTGCTCTGCGAGATCTCCATCGCCCATCGGTGGCCCCTTTCATCCGTCCACTCACGTTCAAGATCAATCACTCGCTCGCATCTATCCTCCATTCTCCTGCCGCCATACGCATTGCGGCGTATCAATCAATGCTCACTCCCTCTGATCGTCTCCCGCCCAGCCACGACATCTGACCAGCTTGCCCGGATGCACAGGTCTGGCCACTTCCCAGGTCACCATGGACCCGGCCCCGGATGCTGGCCAGCTTCGAAACGAGGCTGTCGACACCTTGGGCCGCCATTGCTTCCCCAGCGACCTGCAACACCTTCAAAACCTCCGACACGCTCTCGACGTTGAACCATCGGCTCTCCAATCCTGCGGTTCCTCCTTTCCAGGCCCGAGCTCTGGTCTGCAGAGCAATCTCGACCCCGACTTGCCCTGCCACGAACGTCTCGCTGTCGGGGCAGCTGAACCGAGTGCCCTCAATACAATTCCTACAACCCGTCACACGCCTTCGCCGGACACAGTCCGCCATGCCTCACCACCACCTGTAGATCTCGACTACTTCTACAAGAACTATCAGGGTCCTGACGCAAGTGCAGGTCCGGATATCCTACCTATGGCGGCAACATCCTCATCTCGCCCTTCTCGCCCTTCTCGTCCTTCTGTCCGATCAAATGGCGATGGAACGACGTCGAGACACCCAGCATTTTCTGCTCAACATAACGTGCCGCGAGCAAACTTGCGATCCGTCTCGAGTCCCGTGGACACCAGATCGTCTGCTGGCAGTTCTACCAGGCTTTCCACCGGCAAGCCGAGTGTAAAAGACCTCAAGAAGCGCTTCGATCAGAATGCAGTGGTTGGAGTTCCCACTATACCGCCTCCCCCTGGTCGGGCCATAGCGGGCTTAAAACCCACTAAATTGAGGATCCGATCGCCCGTTACCAGTACCTCGCCATCGTTATCGCGTCGAGCCACCCCTACCGAGCGTGATTTTGGCGATTCCCGTCATGTTGTTGTTGACATTGGATCATCTTCATCGCCTTTGCGGCAATCCAAGTTTGTGGCTGACCCTCAGGAATCTGCTAGCACACAGTCGTTCGCCAGCCGCGTGGGCAAGCCCCCAAACTCTACTTGGCGAGGACTAGCTCCTCCAAGACCCATAACATCCACTCCGAAAAAGTCTACGACTCTGCCGCGACCGGTCACCTCTGCGTCTCGTCATCCGCCAGCTCGCGGTCTCGTGTTTGGCCACGTGTTATCCGACCAGGACGGGCGTCATGGTGATTACTTAGGCCGCAGCGTTCACGAAATCCTCCCGCGCAGGACATCTGAGCCTTGCGTCCAAACTGCCTTGTCGCCCCAACGCAACTTCTACCGGTACGACATCGAACGTTCATCACCGTCGTCATTTTCTCATCGCAGCCCTCCATCATATCCCGAGAGAGCTGTCACAGCCTCGTCGCCCCGTTCCCGTCCTCACTCCCGAGCTCACAGCGATGATGGTAGCGCATCACCATCATCTAGAGCCGCGCGTCATCATAGCTGGAACTCGTCATCGCCACATTCATCCAAACTGCCCATTTTTGTTCGCAAGCCGAGCACTCCAACTCAATCTCCGAGCCCATCCTCTACCCGTTCGAAGTCCCCTTCCACTCTGAAACGACATCAGCCGAACGAACGACCATTTCGAGAAAGTCCAATCGCCAGTCGCGCCAAGACGCCAACGCCAGCTCGCACATCCCTCACCACGATTAACAGGCACGCGAGGTTGCAGGCCTACATTGCCGCTGCTCCACCCAAACTTTCACCTACGCTACGAAGCTCCCGGCCTAGGCAGCCTGTGTCCATAGCGTCCACGTCCAGCTCTAGGATGAAGGAAACCGATAAAGTCCGAACCGCGCGGATGGGCGAGCCGTCAAATAGACGACCTAAATTGTCCATTGGACCCATCGACTTCGAACGAAGAAGAGAGCATATCAAGCTCGCATACACCAGATCTATCCAAGAAAACGAGGTTCTAGAGGCAAGACTCAGGGCCGACGCCCTCAAGGCACGTCGCGCATTGAAGTCGCTCCCTCCTCCTCCGATCACACTTCCTCAGGACCCTCCTCAGAAACAGGAACCCCCACCTTTCCAGGATCCTCTTCCTCATGACCCTCATCCTCAGAATCCTGCTCCTCAAGAAGCTCTTCCTGAAGACACGCCAGAGCCGGCCGATGTATCGAACAACGTATCCCACGAACCAGAATCTGGTACATCGGCTGTCCAGCCTCTCACACGAAGTGACGAAAACGAGGGGACGCGAGAACTCGTGCTAGAATCGGATGATGCCCCAATCCAGGAAGTTGCGCAAGAGTCAGCTGCACAGTCATCCTCTAGAGCCGATTCTTCACCTCCCTTGACTGTTGGCACGGTTTCATCCCATGTCACTGCGGCTTCGCAGGACTCACCTACGTTGGGATTACCTGCATGTTTTCCTGATCCGACAGTGCCATCATTGGGGAGTGGAAGGCCGCTATCGACGACTTCGGCGACATCAAACATAACAGAGTTTGATACAGAGCCCCAAATCACTGCACCTGTCCGAGCACCGTCGCCCATCGATGTTTACGCCACCGATATCAGCCCTGCTGCTACTCCATCCCCGAAAAAATCGCAATCCGAGCATCAATTGCCCTCCCAAAACGAGAGCGAAACCTCGACTGAAGCTTTATTTCCGAACGATGTTGGCCAAGGTTTGCAGCAGGAGGTTGAGCTTGACCAAGCTGCAGCAGTATCAGACTCCGAAGTCGACATTATTGGAAATGTTGAACCCACAGGACTCGGTATTGACTCGTATGACTCACAATATATGGGAAAGACTTTATGTTCCGTATCAGAAAGTCCAGTACTAATGGACGCGGATGACAACAGTGGGATTCTATTCCCCAGGATGGGCTCACAATTTGATTCTGAGTGCCCATCAGTGTTCGACAAGAATCCGTTCACAGCCAATCAGAGTCAATGTCGTCCGGCCGATGACGATGTCGCCCCCGACATGTGTACGGATGTGACACGCGACCATGAGGAGGAATTGCACGAAGTGCAAAGTAGAGAATACTATGAGGACGCTCGCCATTCCTTCGGAAGTCCGGCAACATCAGACGCCGGAACTTTTGACGACGCTCATGAGTCAGGTCTTGGACTGCGACGACAAGGTGACCAGCAGTATGTTGTGTCATCCACAGATAAACTTTTGGTACCTGCTTCTGGCTACCACGATGGACAAATCAGCCGACAATCCACGTGGACGGACTTTTCGGTTGATAGCGGTGACCAATCAGTCATGCCAGGCAGTCCTAAGACACCAGCATATGGCCATGTCACCATTTTCAGTCCTCAATCAGAGCCTTCGGTGAACGGCGTACAGGCTGGCCAGAGACAGGATATTTGCGAATCAGAGCCCTCCCGAGCCGGTTCGACCCAATACGAGTCGCTGCATCTTCCCGAGGTCGACACAGGAGATGGCTTTTCAATTCCGTACTTTTCGCCTGCACCGGACGACTCAGCTCTCCTCCCGCCCAGGAACCGGGAGCCCTCACAAGTGGCGCCATCAGTGTTGGACTCGGAGACTGACTCAAGAGCGTCAAGCATCTATTATGAGCCATCTCAGTATGAGAGCACACTGCTAAACTCTGAGCAGGACAGTGGCGAATACATGTCTCGTGCCGATACGGCTCAATCCCTCGACTCGGCGACTCTTGCAACCATGGAGCAGCATGTCAACGCGCAGACGCCGGCCGATGGCGATGTCAGGCCGCTGACTCAAGGCGGCGAGGAGGAGCTCACAGAAAAGGAGAGGCATCGTCTTGTTCAGCGGAGAAACGTCATCAAAGAGCTGGTCGACACCGAAGCAGTTTTTGTCCGAGACATGAATATTGTGGAGGAAATATACAAGGGAACGGCAGAGGCCTGTCCCAAGCTAGACAGCAAAACAGTCAAGCTGATATTCCGAAACAGCGACGAAATCATTGCTTTCCACACAGCGTTTTTGTCACAGATCAAAGCCGGTGTTGCGGACGTCTACGTACCGGGTGCTACTCGAGTTGTGCAACGAGACGACTCTGGCGCATCGACACCGGGAAGCTCTGGGGGCACAACGTGCGGTCCCAACGACTCCAAAGACCGGCGTACAAGTCTTGGACCAGTTTTCAGGAACAACATGGCGCAGATGAAGTTGGTGCACGAAGGCTTCCTACGGGCCAGCGATCAAGCGGCGAAGAGATTGATACAAATACAGCAAGATCCTACCGTGCAGGTATGGCTGACTGAATGTAACGAAGTGGCCAAAGACTTGACAGCAGCTTGGGACCTGGATTCGCTCCTCATCAAACCGATGCAGAGGATTACAAAGTACCCCAACCTGATTCTCACACTTCTACAGCACACCCCGAAGGATCATCCGGATCGAGCAGCGCTGGTGGAAGCCAAGATGATACTGGAAACTGCCATTATCGATATCAACAAGGCCAAGAAGAACTTTGAGCTCGTGGGCCAGATTGTTGGCAGGAAGAGGAAGGAGTCGGATGTCAAGGCCGGATTCGCCCGAGCCTTTGGCAAACGAGTCGATAAACTGCAAGCGTCCAGCAACCGTCCGGCAGAAGATGCAGACTACACAAGACTGAGTGAAAAGTTTGGTGACGATTACCTACGACTACAGGTTGTCTTGCGCGACGTCGAGTTCTACACACGACAGGTATCCGCGTATGTGCACGAATTCTTGCAGTACATGTCTTCGATTGAGTTGGTGATGCGTCTGCAGCCTAGCAACTATCCGGAACTCGAAAACAAATGGGTTCAGTTTAATATATCAGTCCGTGACCTCGAGAAAGGGGCTCTGGAGGAGCATTTGGCCCAGGTTCGCAAGCTCGTCATTGAACCTCTTGAGCACGTTATCAAGGCGTACGGCAACCCATCGCTGGCCATGAAGAAGAGAGAGAAACGCAGGTTGGACTATGAGCGATTCGAGCAGCTCAGGAAGGGTGGCAAAAGCCCCGATCCCAAGTTGAAGGAACTGGTGGAGCAGTACGATGCGCTAAATGATACACTCAAGAAGGAGCTTCCGCAATTGTCTGCCTTGACGGAGAGGATTGGCCAGATCTGCTTGGGCAACTTGATCAATATCCAGGCAAAGTGGTACACCATCTGGCAGGACAAGATGAAGATTGTATTGGCAAAGTGCTGCCCTGACGTGCCGGATCTCGAAGAAGTCGTCACATCCTTTGAGCGCGGCATGATCTATGCCAAAAGTCAGCTGGCCAACATAGGCATCCTCAGCCCCGCCACTTGGGGCAGAGCATCCATATCGACGTCAATGAGCGTGGACGGCGCGTCACTGCGAATGCGTCTACGACCATCAGAGTCGGACATTCGAAGCCGTGGCCAGTCCGTCAATGGAGAGACTCCCCCCGTGCTGCCTGCTCCGGATTTCGGGTCCCGACACAGCGCCACTTCGTTGACCATGACGTCGCACGGCGAAGACTCGCTGAGTATGTCTCCCACCCTGAGCGCCGTCAACGGATTTGCCAATGGAGTGGTGCCGAGTCCGCATCAGTACTACTATCGAGACTACTACGCCGGAATGGCCTCCAGCCAGGGAGGACCAGTCTCGCCTCGGTCTCCAGAGTCCGTCATGACGGTGCCGCGCTCTCCCGAATGTCCCAGCAGCTTCCGCTCTGGGGCTGGTGCAGGCTTGGCTTCTCCAAGGCCCAGCACCAGCCACAGTCATGAGTCGGGAAGGCCCAGGCAAAGCTCAGAATCTGCTATACGCAGCAGCCTCGGCCACTCCATCAGGACAAACCGCATAAACTCGGTCGACATGCAACCAACGCAGCAAGAAGACCATCATGTCTTTTCCAACATGTTCCACTCGGCCTTGCCCATGTCGGACGGTCCCGAAGAGGGTGCCAGCCAGCAGGAACCGAGAGCATCTCGCGAACACAGTCAGGTCGTGGGTACCTATAACGTGATGTGGCTAGCAGCCTCGCTCTTTGAGTTCAATATCGAAACGGCAAAAGATGAGGCTGGGTATCCGTATCTTACATACCAAACCGGCGAGGTAGGTCTCACCTGTCTCCTTATACCCCTCAGGCCTGCTCCTGCTGCAGAATCTCTTTGATGCTAGAGTGGTGATTGTACTGACATGACAACGTGCCATAGTTATTCGACGTCTTAGCGGAAAAGGGCGAACTCTGGTTGGCAAGAAACCAGGATGACACAAATTCGCGCGTTGGTTGGATCTGGTCTAAGCATTTCATTAGACTAGGCGACTCATGAGGGCGCGTAAAGGCAGTCAGTCAGCCCAGAGGCGTTGGGGATTATATCATTATTTCTTTCTTTCTTTCTTTCTTTCTTTCTTTGCTTCTCTTTTGCTCCTGGAGAGTCTTTCTTTCTTCCTTCTTTCTTTCTTTCTTTCTTTCTTTCTTTCTTTCTTTCTTTCTTTCTGCGCGGTTGCTTGCAGGGTGGGTAAACTGGCGCGTGAGGCCAATATTGACATGAAGGCCACACGAGGTGTTCCCGCGATCGGTTCACTGGACGAGGCGTGCGGGTGAAGTACTCTTATGATGAACTGGCTTTACGCTATGGCTAGGGAGCTTTTATTTCCTTTCTTTCCAAGTTTCCCTTTTCGTCAGTGCTTTCATATCTTCTTCTGACGATTCCCTCTCTCATGCTATTCTTCTTCTTCTTCTGACGATTCCTTTCTATTTTTTTCTATTTTTTTTTTTCTATTTTCCTTCCAAAATACCAACTGGAATGGGCAAATTCGTTCGCCATTTTCATCCCCATTCTCATTCAGATTCAGATTCAGGAAGCATGGGCATTATACATATACACAAGGGGAAAAATCTGGGATACCTTTGCAGCGGCGTTTTGCGGAGAGAATAATATCAATATCAATACCAATACCAAGAGAGCACAACACATATTCGCAAGGATTCGGGACACAGGACATCAGCTCAGCCCTATAGGGCGGGGGAGAAGGGAAACATCAAACGACACGGGTCATTCGGGAAAGCCAGGCAAGGCAAGGAAAGGAAGGCAATTGAGGCTGATTGAAGTTGCATCGATTTCTGCAAGGGGCATGGGAAGCGAAGGCGAAGGAAACAATGATGATGGACAGGAGGACCAATGAGATGATCTGTACGGAGACACGTTATGCATATATAAAGTATGATGTATGTGTGTGTGTGTGTGTGTGTGTGTGTATGAATCCAGATGTGAACGCGAGGTGAGGGGTACGTACCTCTTACTTGGTGATGGCTTCACATCGGCCGATGTCATGGACCTTGCGACGGCATCGGCACAGGTATCGGCACAGGTACCGGCACAGGTACAGGTACGGAAGCTGCAGATCAGCCCAGATGGCACAAAGGTCTGGAAGAGGGCAGAGCAATTGCGCAATGCGGTTATTGCTAGCCTCCAGTACGGCCCAACCCTGGAAAATCGCATTCGATGGGCGTTTGCCCCGTGACAGAACTTGTCAGAAAGTCCGCGATGAAGGCTTTCGGCTAGAGTTTTCGTTCGTCCTCGGTCCAGGTACCGGTCCGGGTACCACCTTGCTCTGTCTTCGTCTTCGTCTCGTTGGGTGCTTTGAGTTCTACTTATCACGATGGTATATGTAACTACCTAGGAATCAGGATACAATTCCTCACTCACTTAGGTACCAAAAGGTACATATCTCGAGAATTCAATATCATCGGCCTGTACCTAAAGGCTATAAAGACTATCATCTATCTATCCCCCGTGAGTGAGCACGAGTTTTCTCTGCGACCCATAAGGCATTCATCAGGCCTCGGTAGTTCGTCTCGCTCTCCCCCGACGTTGATGCAAAATACAGGCCGCCCAATTCTTTACTCCCACTGCTGTCAATGCACACAATGATACACAACACCATCTCGGGTGTTCGAATCATCTCGTCCCCCCTCCTCCCTCCTCCCTTCCCACTCTCTCCCCCCAAAACAAAGAACAGAACAACGACAAGATGATTTCTTTCTAAGCGCAATGTATATGCCATCTCTCTCGCACCCCATATTCCCTTCCTCCAAACCCCCAATTCCTATAACTAACATCATCGATACCTCTCTTCCTCGACAACACACCCTCCCCCCCTCCCCAGCCTCCTTCAGACTTACTTCCCCTCCGAGACCTTCTCCCACTCATCCTCCGTACTAGCACTCGACTGACTCAACCCAGCTTCCCTTCTCCTCTCCCCCTCCTTCTCCTTCTCCTTCTCCTTCTCCTTCTCCTTCTCCTTCCCTCTATCCCTCCTCCTCAGCTCACTCCCCATCTGAACCCCCTCCCCCTCCCCCTCCCTCCCCGTCAAATTCTCAACCTCTGTCTCCTCCGCATCACTTCTACCCCCTTGCCCGTCTCCGTCCCCGTCTCCATCCTCGTCCCCATCCCCCTTCCTTTGCCGCGCCTTCTCCTCCTGCTCTACTCTCTGCTGCTGCAGCTCCTCCCGCCGCTGCCGCTCCTGCACAAGCTTCACCTCCCCCGCAAACCAATTAATCGCCCACCACAACCCCGCGCATAACCCCGAGAGCACAACACAGTGTATACTCTTTGTCGCGAAGAGCAGGCCCAGGAGAACGAGCTGCAGGGCTGCAAAGGAGAGGTTTGTGGCGTAGAGGAGGGGTGCTGTGGGGCCGGGTGTGAAGATTGAGTCCCAGAGGGAGGTCATGAAGGTGGACATTCTTGGTGTTGATGTTGGTGGCGGCGGAGGCGGAGACGGCTTTCAGGATAGATGGTGGGTGCTTCAGTATGTATGTATGTATGTATGAGGATCTCTTGTGTCGTGGCGAGGAGAGAGAGGTCGGTTCGGTGGTTTGTGGTTGTTTTGGTAGGTAGAGAGAGAATATGGGGGTTTCGGAGGAGGTGGTCGGACGGGAGGAAGGGCCCCGGGGTGAGGAATCGTGGTTCTCGTTCTTGATGGATGTTCTGTCTAAGGCTTCGTTCTCTTTTCATGAGGCGCGTAAGGGGCGGAGGTCGAGGAGGTAGAACGTAGAAAGGAAGAGCGCGCGTCGGTGAGGCGGCGATGATTCGTTGTGGTTTGCTACCTTTTGGCGCGCCGGGCCGCCGGCAGTGCAGTGTACAGGTACCCTGTGCAGTGACTGTGCAGTGCAGTGGATCTCGTGACCCGCAAAGACTGGTACATAGGTACCTACCTACCTAGGTACTGGTGACAGGTGCAGCCTGCAGCCTGCAGTTGCCCCCGTGACGTCCTTTCGGAACATGATGTATGTATCTATGTATCTATATATGTTTATATATGCATGTCGCAGAGATGAAATAGAAACACAATAGAGATAATGGAAGTGGAAGCAAGCAGATAGATGTACATAGTAGGTAATGGCGATGAAAATAGCCAGAGCGTACGACAAACCACGCAATAGAGGATACATACATACAACAATGACACAATAGGGGCAGGAAGTGTACACCAAAGATCACAGAACGAGATACAAAAAGAACAAGCCACCCACCTTCACGCACCTACTGGCATACACTGCATTGCGTCTTGATTACATGTCACGACTCACGAGACAAAAATCCTCCCCGCCTGTAAACGTCACGCCCACGCAGCACCATGCATTCATTACCTCTTTTCCCAATCTTCTCCAGGTACATACCTACCTCGGGAGTCGGTAGTCATCTTAGAAAAGCCCTTGAAAAACGCCGCCATCCGAGCCAATTTTGAAAGTCACCAAAGTCACATGTACTAGCTTAGCTGTCCACGCATCTTCCATCACTTCATTTGATTCTTTGATTCAATATCCATCCGCTGTTGACTATCTGGAATGCGTATGTTTCTTCTTCCATCGCTACGTCATCCGCATCGCTCCACCTCAAAAGACAGTGAAAAAACAATAGAGGACAATCTATGTATGAGGACCCAGTAAGTTCAGTAACTACAAGGCTTGATCAAGATTGCAAAAAGTAAGGCTGCATAGCCACCCGTCCCAGCTGTTTGGATAATCAGCCCATGCTGTCATATCATGATCAATCACAAAAACGCCGTGCTTATCCATGTCATGAAATTGGTGCCGCGTCGTCGTTGGGCGCCATTTGTATCTTCGTTGGTGCACCGGTAAGCAAGTAAGCATAATAAAAAAGAGACACGTGTCTGTCGGAACTTGGAACAAACGCCTCGCAGCGTGTCTTCTATTCCCAAGAAACGAGTCTCGCTGACCCTGTCGAGCCCAAGTCTGCACAGAAAGACGGCCGAGTTATTACCAGGGCCGCATTCTGCTAGACCCAAGGGCAGATAGATCTGCATCCGCTGGCCGCTGTGTTGACCCATCCATAGTGGATAGAATCGAGGCATTGTACGTTCCTGCACCAGGCGAGGGATGTACGGCCGCAAGCGGAGTCATACGGTTACTTCGTAACAGTGGATTTGGTGTGCTCCCGCCTCGTAGTGATGAACCATTTACGACTAATGGTGCCGCAGCATCAGCAGGCCGTGTTGTTGGCCTGGCCGAGGCTGCTTGCCCGTTCTCTGCAGTCCTTTCGCCCGTCGCGAATCCAGATTGCTGACCCTGTTGGAGCGAAAAGGCTGAGGAATCCGGGACAGTCTGTTGTGCCGCTGAAGAGTTCTCTCCCGGCCTGACGAATCCACGAAAGGATGCGGGAACCTGCCACAAGGGGGCGTCGGACGTCGAATGAGATTGCGCGCCGCCATCGTCCGGAACCAGGGCTTCTTCAGGCATCGCAGCGTTCAAGCGCTGTCGCGTTCTACGCTGTTCTTGCGCGGCGTTATCGTCCGGTGGCGGGCGACGCTGCGTAGTCCGGGCAGCGTGGAGGAACAGTTCCTGAAACTCGACATCGGTTATTGGCCTAGTTGATGAACTGTTCATCACCTCTTCGGACAGCCTAGGTTCCATTAGTCGCCGTTACACAGTTGACATGGCGTACGCAACTCACCAGGGTGGTGCTGGTAACCCTCGCGCCCTCATCATGTTGAGGAATGCTCTTGCTGGGATGCCCAAACGCTTTGGTTCTGATTGCATTCTCCTTCGACAATACGGGCAGCTATCCGAGTCTCCCAGCCACTTCTTGATACACAAGTTTCCAAAGATGTGCTTGCAAAGCGGCAGCCGCGTAGGCACTTCGACAGCGCCCTCGGGACTAGCGATGCCGTAGTCGTTGTAGCAAATGACACATGCTATTCATGGCGTATTAGTGACATGTACGTCGTAACTGGTTGCGGCACGTCGAGATTTGCGCAACTCACTCTTTTCATTCTCCGCCAGCGAACACATGTCTACAGTTTCTAATGACTGTAGTGCTGCTTTCGATGCCACCAACTTCCTTGACGTAGCGCCGCGGAATGCTTGTATTTGGCGTGCAATCGCTTCCTCAGTTTGCCTCGCACTGAAATTGGGCCTCGGTGTTGGTGCGTGGCTCTCGCCATCTTCGGCCGCCTGTGTCCCCCTCCGGCCCTCGACACCAGCCTCTGTATTACTAAGGCCAGACCGAGAATGAAGGGCGCTGCTAGATCGTCGATTTCGTAACAAAGCCAGTCGATGACGTTCGGCAGCCGAGGATTGGATATCAGCTGGTTCTCGGGATTCGAAAAGCGTAAAAGCTATGGACATGGCCGAGAATGTTAGCGAGTCATTGCCATGAAAAACAGGTGCATATCCTATATTACATTTCCCAGCGCCTACAAGTGCAGATAAAGCGCTTGACCTTCACAAGTGATGGGCATGATGGTTTCACAACTTACATGACTGAGACTGCGAAGCCCTGTGCATTCTTGATCTTGGAATCTGTGTTGCGCGAAGGAATGATGTTGCTTGTGGGGGATAAGTGGGAATTGTGCTTGGTAGTGAAGCAGAAAATGATTCAGACGCGGTTCGAGGGCGCCCAACGCTCGGAAATGGGCGGACTGCCGTTGAAAGAGGAGTCGAGGTCGGCGACTCCCAATCAGGCCAAGAACGCGTCTGCAGTGCCGACCCCCGTATGCCAGAATTCGCATGAGCCAGCCCACCCAGCGATGATGACGGCATTGAAGGCATGCTGACGCGAGAATTGCTGCCCGGAACAATATAATGCGTCATATCCGACGCTGGGTCTGGGTGGAAGGTCCAATAGACAGGTGCTGCAGGAGGAACCGTCGAGGTATCGGAAGTCTGCAAGGCGCCAAAGGTGCTGTCTCGGTGAGGCAGGGCGCTATGCTGTCGGGTTTGCGTAGATTGGGAGGGTATCGAGTCCATAAACGGCCTTTGTGAAGTTTGCCCATGAGTGAAGAGGAACGAGTCCAAAGGTAACGGCTCGGCACGCCATGGCGTCAAGGGCAACGCCGGTGATTGAAATAACCAGTGATCTGATGAGGACGACAGAATGGCATCGTTGTTTGAAGCCAGACTCCGGGAGTTATCTGGGGTGAGGTTTATTTGGGGGAGTTGACTCATCGTGGGCCGCTATTCCAGGCCTGCCTCCAAACAACTCTACCGGTCGTATGATATTGGGAATAGTCACCTTCAGACTAGATCCGTAACGGCAAGTATCGGCAAATGAGCTCGGGAATGACGAGTGCAGAGATACACGCTTCGATTTCGGACTAGAGGACGTCGAAATACTGTGTTGTAGCGATATCCGGACTACTAGTGTTGTTACGACAACTTAAAGGAAAGGTTTTTTGCTATCCTATTTTGTTGCCACTCGTTACAGTATGCCGTGAGGTTTCTGGTGTGTATGCTGTGTATGCTGTGACGTGCTGTGATGTGCTGTGATGTGCTGTGATTCTTATTTCGTGCCAAGTGACTCGACTGGCATAGAAACTTGGGTGAGGCGACTCGGGCATGAGGTCAGGCAAGCGAATGACACACGGAGGGGCCACGAGAGACAGGAGAGCAAAGCACCGAGCAAACAGGGAATAATATATCGGCGTCTAGGTGGTATGATGACCAGGTCACGAGACAGCGAGAGGCCGGGCGGTGGCAACGACGGCGGCAACGGCTGCGACAGCGACAACGACAAACGACGGCTTGATGGTAAGCGGTTTGGAACAGATCGAGAAGAGCGGCAGAGAGAGCATGCGATAAGAGATGATGGTCGAGCAACGGACGCACTATTCGGGACGTAAGAAGGTGCCCAAGTGAGGAGAAGACGCAAGGAGGTAAGAAAGCAGGAGAATGACAGGGCGCAAGGGCAAGAGTGAAGACGGACAGTGCTACAAGGCCGGTACCAAGATGATGATTGAAGCGCCTCGGAATGGTTCGGGTAGTGTTTCGTGATTCAGTCCTGCCAGCGCTCAGCATGAGTAAGACTCAATCATATACATTGGCAGGAGCGTCCCGTCCAATGTGCAACATGCGATATGCGATATGCGGCCGTCGAAAGCGTCTGGTCGAGTGTGGTGCTTCTGACGAATGCAAATATTGGGCTTGCACCCCTTGGCTACACAAGAATCAGAAGCCCACCAACTGTACGCGAGAAGGTGATGCGAGAAGTTCGGATTTTGGGCTGAGAGGCAGACGGCCGAGAGAGAATCAAGAGTTTCCAGATGAGCTCAGCATCCCCATGGAAATAAAAGGACTGAAGACAGATCAAGCCAACGTAGCGAGTAAGCCCGAAAGCGCAAACAATAGCAAGCACCAGTGGAGACGGGGGTCGGTTCCGTCGGATGATCGGATCATGAAGCACGAGGGGAGACAGGAAGCGGAAGGTTTAGAGGTTTAGAGGTTTAGAGGCTCGCAGACTCAGATTGACAGTGGCAGACTCCAGTAGTGCTGGTTTGGCGCAACTCGCTCAGCCGGACGCGAACAACACAGGATAGGATAGCTTAGTGTTCAAAAGTGGAAGAAGACGACCAAGTGCGGTTGCGAACGGAGCGGCGAGTCGGCAACAACAGGAAAACTGGCCGAAGAAGCACATGGAATGCGGAGCTGTTGCTGCTGCTGCTGCTGCTGCTGCTGCTGCTGCTGCTGCTGACAAGTAACAAGTACGAACACCACAGCTCAAGAGATGGCACGAGCACGGAGCGAGCGGAGAGGCGAGGGAAAAAAAAAAAGGCGACACGGAGCTTGGTGGCCTCTTTGTCTTCCTAATCAGAAGTGGCGTGCGACCTGCGTGGTGTTGCGCGCGCGCGTATGTAATAAGAAGCAATTAATTCTCAGGCAACCCGAGGGAGGAAGGCTCAGAAAAGTCGGAGAGAAACGGCAAACAGGCGCTGGAGACGAAGACAAATGCTGGGTTCAGGGCGGCGGCAACGGCGACTGCACACAGACTCTGGTCGCAGTGGTCGGGTCCATCCATCCCTGTGCAATGTGTGCATCCACTGATCCAGGGAGGATGAGGTATTACTATTAGACGAGGCAATATGAAGCGGACGCGTGGAGGCAGCTGGAGTCAGAAGATCAGGGAAAGTTTGACGAGGCCATCCACAGGGCCACAGCAGGGCCACAGGACCACAGCCGGACCGGACTTGGAGGCCAAGGCGCCAGCGGACCAGGAGGAGGAGGTGACGGCGTCTGGCATGTGTTGTGAACTTGTGTGTTGAACTTGTAACTTGTAACTTGTAACTTGTGTGCTGTGCGATTTGTGCGATTTTGGGCGAGACGAGGGCGGAGGCGGAGGCGGAGGAAAGGGGATTGTCCACAGTTGTCCACAGTTGTCCACAGTTGTCCACAGTTGTCCACAGTCCAGGATGGATGGCTTGATGAGGCGGCCGCTGATACGATAGCCGAGACTCGCAGTTGGCAAGACGAGGCTGGCAGTGCCCGTGCAGTGGCAGCATACATGGCAGTAGATTGTAATAGCCGCAAAGTCTGTGGTCTGCCACAAATGACTAGCAAGTGAGTGGTGTGAATTCAATAGGCATGTAGCTCACATAATAACATGTTCCATGCCGCCATGATCCATCTGTCGTCATACCCGCTGCCAGCGATGCGTAGACGGCCACGATGCGTCAGCATTGAAAGCGAAAAGAGGAGACGACTCAGACGAAACTCCTGAGTCCTACCGTCTACCTGTCTACCGTCTACCGTCTACGAGTCTACGGCCTACGGAGTCGACTCCGGCGCCTGCGTCCGTCTGTCTTGACTCTTGACTCCTTGACTCCTTGACTCCTTGACTCCTTGAGTCTTGACTCTTGACTCTTGGCCCGTTCGCCTCGCCGTCACCAGGGTCCCATAACCTGCTAACCTGATCCCTTGGATTGCCGTGCATCATGTACTGCATGTACTGTAGTCTGTATCATATACTGTATGCAGTCTGTACGGAGTATGCAGTATGTGCGTTTTGCATTGCATTCTACAGTGACTGTGGCATACCGGAAGCTTGCCCGCATGATTATTGCCGAACAAACATGTATGTACATACATACATACATACATACATACATAGCAGCCCATCTGTGCACGTGCCTTCAAGTTGGCATCAACGTGAAATATTGACGTTTCCGCCCCGACCTCCGCCTTGGCCTGCGCCTCTCAGGCCTGATTCCTGAAGCTTAGAGAGCTTCGAGATCAGAGCCTAGATCAGGTGACGAGGCACAAAGCACAGTCAAGGAGTTCGCCATGAGATGATGAGTCCATGACCCCGCATCGCAACAACCACTGCAAATCGACAGCGTACGGCCAACTTGGATCGACGTACGAGCCGATGAGGGACGACTCGCGAGGAACTTGGAAGCGAGGGGTTGATTGAAACGAGGCATGGACCATACGCAGGGATTCTTGCAGCTTGGCCGCCCTCAATCGGACCCAAGTTGGGACTCGGTAGATATCGACATGCTGGAGCCATGGCGCAGAAAGGCGTCCGCGACTGGCGCAGAAAGTGAGGTGGCACGTTACAGGAAGGAAAGCGAAAGATGGATGCACAAAAGGAGACATGGACAGGACAGGCATGTCGGCTTACAACAGCAACATCAATTGGCGCCGAGCCGTGAGTCGTGACTCTCGTGAGTCGTGACGGGTTATAAACCGGGTACATAACCAGACCAATGTATTATGTGGGCTACCGCATCATGTACGAATAGGTACCTAAGGTTAGGTACCTAACGTATTACATACCTAGGTACCTACCAGGTATTGTCATCATGTCAGAGACGTGATGGACAACATACGCGTGCCGGACTTTGTCCTACGACGGTCGCGCTCGCCTGAACATGAACTGACACGACCCCACGAGTGTGCAATAACGTTTGTCACCAACTCGAACAACTTGAACAGGTACCTACTGGCGTGCGTTGTGGAGCGAATGCATCCTCCGCTGGTGAAGTGGCAATGACTTGTCAGCGCTCCCGCACATGCTCACGTACATACCTAGGTATGTACCTATTCTCTTTCAAAGTGAGTACATATACATACCTACCTACTTACACACCTATTCCGAACGGAGTAATAAGTGATTGCAAGCGCAAGGGGCCGCACAGCATCAGCGTTCCGATAAAAACAACCCCTCAACTGTGATCATGGACGTGGTCATCGTGGAGTTGAAAAAGAGGAAAAAAGGAAAAAAGGAAAAGAGGAAATGAGGTGATGAAAGTTGACACGTACACTAATCATTGTGCAGTTTCCACAAAGAAGCTTCTCAGAGGACCTGCACACTGCACACTGCACAACACACTACATACATCCCATCCCTACATACGCAACGCAGGCGCAATGCGAGGTTATAGCCACCTACCTACATCATACATGCCAATGCCAATGCCATGATGATTGACGCCTTGGGAAGTTGGAACTTGGAACATCGGGCACAAGCGCCCGCTTAAACCAACATGCCCCGCTTTTGTCGGAGCCGGTCGACGAGCCACCATTCAGCAGCGCCTGCTTCTTCCGGGTTCTGCCCACAACCCGAGCATTCCAACTCCGTTAATTACATATGCATTGTATGTACATATGTAAGTACGGAATACAGGTCAGGTGTCCTGTATGATGTACATATCTTTACGAGTTTTATACGGAGTACTCCGTACCTAAGCCGTCTGTATCCGCACGTATTTTTTTAATCTCCGACCGTGATGCACTCAGTGAACGCCACAGCGAGAATATAAACAACCGACCATCGACTGCGAGTTCCACCAAGCGAGAACAACCAACTAGGCGCCTCTCCGGCCACGAGTGAGACAATTAAGAAATGGTCTTGTCTCTTTTCGCGGACAAACCACGGACATGATGTCAACTCGGTCCTTTCAACGTGTCATCGACCCCAACCATTCCTATCCCTCATTGACCCAACTACGTACGTAGGTATGTATCCCTTCGCCCGCAAGCCCCTCGATGTGCCATCTCCGTGCACGGCCTGAATCCTGGATACTCATTCAGATTCTCCCTATACTTAACACAGACCTTCACCTCAATGCTGTGCTAGGTAGAGGTATCATGTATGCTGCTTGAGAGTGGTAGCATGGCCAATAACGCCCTTAGCGCCAAAAGCGAGGAAGCCAAATACAAGAACACGTTACCCGTAACCTTTATCAAAGGGCTTATCAAGGACCTTTCCAAGCTACAGTTGAAATGGTATGTAGAAAGATTCATAGCGTGGCCCAACCCCCCAAAAAGCTCACTTCTCCAACAATGCAAATCCATGCCATCTAGCATCACATGTTGTCAGATGTTGAGGCTAGGCCCCTGGTCGAAGCCTGTCAGATACTCCGTGCGACTGCGGAGTAGCGGTCTGGATAAGACCCCATTATGAATCCGTCTTACTCGGCCTTGGCCCTACTTCCCTCTTCTCCCCTTGCATGCCCTGTTACGAGGCTACCAGTATGCATGAAAAGTTAAAAAAGGTTTGTTTTGAGGAGGACACTGAAGTGATGGTGAAGAGGGTAGGAAAGAAGAAGAGGAAAAACATAAGAAGGAAAGAAAGAAGAGAATGAGAAGAGAATGAGAAGAGAATGAGAAGAGAAGAGAAGAGAAGCAGAGAGAAGCCGAGGGAAGCAAGGAGAAAGAAAGAAAGGGGGCATGCGAGGAAGAGTGCGCGGGAAGTTTGCTGTGCTACAGCCTCGGCCCTCCAGGACAAGAACAGTTGTCTGTTGTCTGTTATGGATGAAAATACTACTGCGGCAGGCATGGAGGTAAGGCGATACAGGGCGCAGTGTCATTATTCACGGTAAGAGGACGTATGGCGTAGGAAATGGCTCTGAATATTTTTACACTAGAACGCAAATCGTAAGACCGGCCATGTCTATATTCATGGAAACTGAAGAGTCAAGACGTACGACAGCCTACAGGACGTCTCAGTGGTGAGCATGTAAGACGTGGGACATGTCTATTTCTATACATGTACTACATACCTACCTAGAACGCAAGATGCAGGACAGGTCATGTCTATATTAGTAGAACTCAGGGCGCAGGACACGACATCTCGATGGTGAGCACATAAACGATACGACGTGTGGCCTAAATTAACATAACGCACGCAACAACATCAGCCGCAATCAATTCATAGAAGGACTCAGGAGCGGGCATCACAAGATCCCCCTTCCTCTGACAAGATTGTCTTTCAAATTTTCCGATACACACCACAGCACGATCGCAAAGTCAACAACAAGACGAAGTAGACCTATACTTTTTAATTTTTATCGCTAGTATCTACGCGTCCCTGAGCATTAGATCAGTCTCAAGAACACATACATAGGTACCTCTTATCCTCTGCACCTGCCGCTGCCACCCACTCCGGGAGTCCGGGTACATCATACATGCCTTTCTAGATTCCCCTAATCTCTTGTGTGTCAGGATGTAACGACACTCAACAAGACACTCGCCTCTAACATGAGAATGTCAACGATGTAAACCTCGCGGCAAGAGAAAAAAAATAAAAAATCAGACGCCGTGATGAATGAGAGCATATAATACCTAACCCCTTTTCCGATTCTCCCACCTGGGTCCGGTCCGGATACTTGCCATCCATCACGCTGCAAGTGCCAAGCAGCACCACACCATCGGCCTTTCCCTGGCTGCCCTTATCCGCCTTGCCAAGTTCCAACAAGTCTATCCCGTACATTCTGCACAGGGAAACAAGATACTCGAATCGCGACAACAGACCTGATTATCCCCAAAGGAAAGTAAAGTTGTAAATAGCACAGCGTGCAAAGACAGAAATCGTGCTAGCCTGTTCAGCGTAAGGACCGTGCAAAAGGGCGCGAAAGCGGCAGCGAAAGCGAAAAGGGGATCAGGGGTCGAGTCACTGAGTAAGGAATATCACTTGTAGAAAGAGAGAGAACGAGAAGAAAAAAAACAAAAACGTCTTAGGTCTATCATGGGAATGCTGCCAGTGGTATTGTGTAAACAGGTAGGTATAAATCATGATATTGTCGAGCAGCGTGAAACGCGGCTCATTGCCCGTTGACGGTTGTGTCTGATGCTAACTCGGTACTCATCTACTCTCTGGAGTTATATCGATCCCAACCAAGGATGACACAACAAAGCAAAACAAGGGATACGTGATGAAGGAGAGGAAGTGAAAATATGTATACACTTTCGGTACCAATCTGTCCAGCCCGTCCAGTGCGTAACTCCGTAAAACTCCAACAAGCCAAAAAGTCATCCCATCATCTAGTTCAGCGGTCGTTAGTCCTTCAACTCCGTCACCTCATCTCCTCACACCCGCCTTCCAATCCATCCCCTTCAGTCCTCCGCACATTCATTCATTCACTCATCCATCCATCCACTCACTTCTTCACAAGCCGATACTTCCCCCCCACAATCTCCAACTCCCCCTCCGCAATCTTTTCCCCTAAAAACTCCTGCAACTCCTCATTAGTCCACGAGCAACCCCCATCCGGAATCAGCATCTTCATCATCATCGAGATCTGGCCCAACGGCATCGCCGGACTAGAATTCGTCAACATCCCCACAATGAACTGCCAATACACCACCCGCCGTTCCTGCTCCTTGGGATCGATCCTCGGCTTCGGCTTGGCCAGACAAGCAGCCTGCTGCCGCGCCAGGCCCGCGGCATCCACGACAGCGGCCGCAGCCCCCAAAGATGATGCATCTTGATTTGCTGAGCCTGTCTCGTCATGCTCGTCTAGGCGCTCAATCACCACATACGTCTGGTTGCCTACATTGCGGAGAACACGCCTCGATACCCAAAACTGTAGCGCAGACTGCAGAAGATCCTCATCCATCATGAGCGTTTCCCAAAGCTGATTGAATGTGCGTTCTTGCGGTGTTTTTGCGCCTTCGTTGGCCGGGGAGTCATCATGGAAGGCGTATATCACGGCTGCCTCGTATGTCTTGCATTCTACATGACAGCTTCGATCCTCAAAGTCAAGCTGTACGGTCGCAGAGCCAATATGATCAAGCCACGCGAGTTTCCGTGACGATTTCAGTTGCTGGAAACCTGATTCATATTGATCTTGTATATCCGCTACTGGAGCCGGTACTGTAAACGACTCTTTGGGGAGACTGGGCCAGAAGAGGCGAGATAGGATCTTGGAATGGTATTTAATGGGGTTTGGCTGGCGAGCATCCTCCCCGCCGCGAAGCCGGAGAGACTTGCGCAGTAGGGCGTCGACTCGTTTCGAATCGTAAATATCCTTGACCATGACGTCGCAGTTCTGAAGGGCGCTGTCTCCGAATCTCTTTTTGAGCAAGGAGAGCACTTTGATTTCTTGCTGGAAGGTGGCTTGCTTAGAGAGAAGCCGCTCGGCCATGATCATCTGGAATTCCTTGATGAAGATGTCCTGGGCTCCGAGTGCGTTGATGAGCGTGCCGATCACGTCTTCGTTCTTCGGCCGCTTGTAGTTGGGGCCAGCGTCGACTGGATCGGGCAGCCACGTCATGTCGTCCCAATCCAGGTCTTCGTCTTCGATATGGAGTCGTTGTTGTTGCGAGGCTTCATTCAGCATGGCGGCTAATTCGACGAGTCGTGTTTTGCCCTCATCGGTGTGCAATTCACCAGAGTGGGATAGAAGGCCAGTGACAACTATGCGAATGGCATCGTCTCTCTGGCACAAATACAGCTGCAGAGCGGGAACGACCCGGTCTAGCAAGACCTTGGACGAATCGAGTTGATGGAACGTGCGTATCATGGAGATGTAGGTTCGCAGTATTTCTAGCGTCGATCGGCCGGGATGCAGTAGTCTTTTCTGCAGAGAAGCGGCAAACGTGTCCGTGAGATGTAGTCGGCGCTGAGGTGTAGCTACTGCAGTCCGGAGGTCTTCCAAGCCTCCTCTGCTCGCGGGCCAGTGCAACACCATGTCAAACAGCTCCTGCATTCGCAGAGATGCTAATCTGCCAATGGCAATCTCTCTCCATCTTTCAATGTCATTCCGCGCGACTTGTCCCCCAAGGCGGCCGAGGACATCAGTAGCCAGGCAAGCGTAATGCGTCTCAACCCAAGCACATAAATGTTGCATGCATCCAGTAGATGCAGATGAATTCACGCTTCCGTCTGCATTCAACGATGTCCAGATTCCCGTGTAGGTCTTGCGTATAAAGTCTTTCATACACGAGTCCATGATCTCGGCAAACAAGACCTTTACTTTGTCTCCCGCCAAGCCGACATTGCGTAGGGCATCAAACAAAGCTAACAAGTCGTTCCGTGCAATAGTCGCGTCATGCTGGGCGTCAGCGTTGGCTCTAGGTGCAGTTCCGGCCTGCTTCAGTCCAAGAATCTCTGCCACAAGACGGACCGTGACCGTATGGAGCGCTTCCGTGAGGCCTCTGGTCCATGAGTTGCCGAGGATGGCGTAGAATTCACGCGTAAAACCTTCGACTGCACGCTGTCTATCAAATTCATCATTGATGCCTCGCACAATCATGGTCAGCACATACGAGTACTGACGATGGGCAGCCTCCAGAGTGCGCACGCTGCACAGCAGCACCTGCGTATGATCGCCTTGCACGGCACAAGCCGACAAGAGCGGCAGAACATTGTGCACAAAATGCTGACGCACTTGTTCCGTATGCCACGACAAGATGTTCTCGACGTGGGCGGCACGAGGCACAGCGGTAGAAGCATTCAAAACCACGGCTAAGCTGTCATCGAACGAGTCGTCAGCTTGCTGGGACTCAGGGGGCAAGGTGCCAAATGAGTCCTCCACCGCCACCGAGGAGGGTAATTGCAATTTTGACGTCACAGTGTGCCATGCCCTGTCCCAGCGGACTTGGTCAGCGGCCAGGTGCAAGGACGAGACGGTGCCATGGCGAGTCGTGCTCGTGCTGGAAAAGTTGCTGGCGCTGCCGTGGACGGTGGGCAGACCGCCGAATGCCTCAGCAGGAGGTGTTTGAACAAGAGGAGGCGTCGGTTGCGATGGATCCGTATGAAAAACAGATAGCAAGACCTTGTTGCGGCGAGTGCGAATTCTTGATGCCGTCATGGCTGCTTATTCCACGCGTACGCCCTCGCTGTGTTTATCAACCCACGATGCATGCGCGCATGCGTTCCGTCCCGAGATCCGGACACAAGTGAATGCAGCTGTGGGATTCGGAAAGGATCACCAAGCCAGTAAACAGCAAACTGGCTGGCTACAGTTTGTTTCGGGCAAAGTGTCCTTGCAGTCGCCAGCATCGGCATCCAGTCGGCCGATATCTTGCTCAAAGCTGTGTGGTGTTTGTTTACCTAGGTAGGTATGTATGTACCTACCTATTTTTTCAACGGCTGCTGACAAAGGCGGAAAAGCGGGGGCATAAGCGCAGCGCAGCGCAGAGCAGCTCGCCAAGCGCGTCTGTTTTGACGCCCAAGATTTCGGGAGGGGGGCGTGTGTGCAATTGGCGGCGCCGATGGACGGGGGTTAATTGCCCGCGCAATCATCACCTTCTGGGTAAAATCGGACGGCTTTACTATCCGCACCCCCAATCAACCTTTGCTTGCATCGCCGCCCCGCTCCGCCCCCTTCGGGGACCAGCACGCTTGTGGCCCTACGGAGTACATATGTATGTACATACCTAGGTTACCTGCCCCTGGTGCCGGTATCCTGTAGGCTGTTCAGGGAATGGACTCAATGGAGACAAAGACTAACGTGCATAGGTACCTATGTACCTACCTACTACGTCAGACCAAATGCATAGGTAGGTACATACATATGTAGGTAGGTTAGGAGGTAACATACCTAGGTAGTTTCTCTCGCACGCAATCCACTATCGTTGGCTACATATATGTAAATGATATACGGAGTAATAGTAAGGTCTTCAATGTCCATCGAACTTCCATGTCCGCGTTACATCATCACGAGGCTATGCGCCCACTCCCCGACGCAAGGCTGGGATTTGACGAACGGGACCTCGGAAAGAAAAGCAGCAAGCGAGACGTCTCGCCACTATGGAGCCTCCAGCGACTGCGGACTGCGATGCATGGGCTTGGCAAGGCCGTTTCAGCAATATACTCCGTACATACCTATTGCGCTTCAGTCCACGTCGCACGCATAGGAAAGGCTGCCGACCACCTGATGCTGTCCAAGGTTCAAGGTTTCCAAAACAGCACCATGGGAGGCATATGCGCTATACCTATCGTTAAACCACGCGCTGAAGGCGCATCGGTGTACTCACGGAATACCGGCAATGCCTTGCGCTACATGGCCGGGGCAAGATGGGCAAGGTGTTCGTATACGTGTGTGTGTATATTACATGTTTGCTTGCATGGCCACAGAGCCCGAGTCAGTATACATATCACGGCGGCAATGAGACCGGAGTCACCTTGCTTGCGAGAAAGCGTCGGGCCGAGTACTGTTTCGGGCGAAAAGTGACCTCTGCCTTTTATACTCCGTACATCGACATGCAAAGCAGTGTTACTTGCTGCGCTATCCATGGTGTTGCTGCCAGACTGGGCAGCAGTACATGGTACAACCACAGCTGCACAGCAGACGCGATGTACATAGTATATAGACATTGGAAACTAAGTAACATACGGAGTACCTATACCAATCAAAGATCTAAGATCCTATGATTCGACGAGATCTGCCTGCCTATAATCCCAACTTGACAAGGGCAAATACCGACCGAACGGCGAACAATACGCAGTAACGCAATGCACACAGCACGCCGTGGCCCGGACTGGCTCCCGTGCCCCTCGGTACGACATGACGTGCCTCATCAGAGTGAGGTCACGAAGTCGTTGGATGTTCATCAGTGTCAATGACAGCCGTTGAGAATGTGGATGTACTCTCCTTCATCTCGGAAGGCTCCGTTCGTCCCGCCACTTGGCGGTACAGTTCGGGATACCTACAGACTATACGGATAGTACCTCTTCTTGAAAGGGTAGGTAGCTACGGAGTCCGGAGTCCAAGTGTACATGCCGCGCCGTTGTCGATTGTTGACAGGCAGAAACGAATTGCACAATATGCATGTATACTTATAGCTCAGCTTTCTGAGTCCTCAAGATGTGCGTATGAGTCTACAGTAGCTACTATCGCGATTCGCCAGTCTAAAAGGGCTCACGGCGCATTGTAATGTTCACAGAGCAACTCCGCAAGATTCGGCGAGGCGTCGCTGTTCGGCGTTCTGATTCTGTCATGGGCGTTTCAGACAGACAAAAAGTACAAGCCATGTCCATGGACCATGATGCATGTCGTCAGCCACGGGAATTATTCACGGAAGCAATGCATCGGGAAGGAGGCCCTGTCATCCTGTACTCCGTACATACCTACCTAGCTCTTCTCCGCACCGGATGCAATATCATTGCTGAAAGAAGAGTAGTGTGAATCGTGCGTGATAGATGCAACTCGCAAGACATGAGTGAATCGTCTCGAGCCGGGACTCAGCCTGAAACTAGCCCAGATCCAAAACGGGCATGCACATGCGAGGCGAATCGCGATAGCCTTACATCCCGACATGATGGAAATGGGCAAGACAGTTCTTGGACAAGTTACTCCGTTGAATGACGAGACAACGAGAAATGAGAGCAAACGACTGTCAACGCCTCGTTCAACTTGTCTCGACTCACGACACACTGACACGACTCACTGCGTCTGTCACTGAGTCGAGACTCGAACCACACGTTCATGCGGGTACATGTGCATCGCGTCAACGCCATGGACCCGAATGGTTGGTTCGGGAAGACGGGCCTTTATTGCGCGTTACAAGGTACCTACCTAAGGTAGGTACGTACCTACATATGTACATAAGTCAACAAAGTCAGGCTGTCAGTCTGCAAGTCACCACAACAGAGCCGAAGTGGAGACCAGTGGCGCAGCATAAGTGCCGGAAAAAGTCAAAGGGGAATCTTTCATCACAACCAATGAGATTTGCGTTCGAGGTTCCTCGAGCTCTGATGCGCACTTTGCACAGGGGTTGAGCTGCGAGCATTGGCTAACGGCGCTAGGAAAGAGAAGCACGGCAACTTGCAAGTCCGTTCATCTAGGTATCGTACGTATCGTACTGTGTACCACTGTACACATTATTATTCGATTACATACTCACCTGGCTGCAGGTCACATTGCAGCCGCTGTTTCAGGGACAACAATTGGCACCTTCTTGTCTTTGCGACAGAGTATGTATGTATGTACATATGTACTATGTATAGCAACAACTCACGAGACCATCGCACAGTCAATGGAGTCTGGGAGTCACGTTGCGTGGTAGTACATATCGATCACGATTCACGTCCCTTTGACTGCGACGTGCGCGCCGCGCGGCGTGGCGGGCCAAGTACAAATGCCGTCTTGCTGCTGAGGATCGTGAGAAAGGGCATTGAGGACGCAACGGCTGCGGCAAGTTGCAACGCTGGGCCCTGGCGAATGGTCGCGCCGCGATCCCAACTACGACACGCCATGGGCGCTTCATCGGGCTAATGCCATTCATGCCGAACTGTGAATCGACTCCGAATACTCAATATTGACAAGTATTGCCTCTTTTTTTTTTCGTGTTAAATAAGGAGGCTTTTCGGTGTTATGTAAAGGGGGGGTTTTGCTGGCCTAACTTTGTTCGGTTCAGACGGCGAAGTGAGACGGTGAGGGACACGAACCGGATTTGGAGGTATCTTCACCGCCTCGAGTTTCGCAGCAGGTCCCCTCGGAATAGTTCTTTGGGCGTTGAGTTACAAAGATTGTTTGGCTTCTACTCCGTATTCTATCGTGTCCGCCAGCGCCGAAGCGACAGACCCTACTGCTTGGAATTCGGTGTTCATCAACAGCCTACAGGTAGGTAGGTACAAGGTACGGGGTATTTGAAGTACGTAGGGTACCTACCTGGTACCTGGTAGTCCAGCAAAAGTGGTGAAAGGCACATTGCGAACATATATATTCTCTGTATGTCGCGCAGATACGTGCAGGTGGCCAGGCTCGAAGTTTCCACTGTGAGGTGTCGTGCCGCATGCAGGTCCAAAGTAAGCTTCATCATCAGAGCAACACAAAGAACATGGAAGAAGACGATATGATGGCAGTGATGGCTGAAGTGGTCGAGTCAGCGGTGCATTCAGTCAGTGCCTTGGCCGGCCGACCATCGACAAAATCAGTGCCAGCGCCGTCCTCTTCCATCTGACTCCAAGGTCTCGGATATATCGCCAGATAGTCCAGTCCAACTTCTTGGCAGCAGCACTTCTATCCAGCCCGATTCAGACGAGTGATCGCCAGTGGCCGCCGAATCACGAATCTCAGGCGAATGTCTCAGCCCTGTCGCCTGCTGTCGCGACTCGCTTGTTCGTTCTTGTTCTTCTTTGCCGCCGTCAAACCAATCAGCTTGCCACTTGGTTCTACAGATCTTCAGCGCGCAGCCTTATGTCGGCTTGCCCCGTTTTGTGACATGTCACTGTTCACTTGTGATCCGTACCGAAATGTGCTGCATGTACGACTCGACTTGCAGGGCTGAACCCGACGCCGGCTGCAACGCAGAAAAGGGGGGTTCGGCTGATTGGAGAATAGGTACATGGGCATTAGGTACCTACATACCTAGGTAGGTAGTGAGGAGAATAGGGGCAGAAATGCTTCAGCTAGGTACGTTGCGTGTGTGGTCAGTGCCAACTTGCCAAGTGGTGTTATGTATGTATATGTTTTGTTACTTTGCGTACGACTTCATCATGCGCGAATGTACGGAGAGGTACCTATGTATGTGCGTGTGCACGTATCGTATGCGTACCTACCTACCTACCTACCTACCTTAGGTACCTAACGTTGCAACTTGCGTGCGTTGCGTGCGTTGTTGTAGGTATGTACTCCGTAGGTAGGTTGCGGTTGTATCTAACTCCATGGCTGCATTGTGTGCAGGAGGGGGTGCCTGATTATCTACGGCCACCCCTATCCCCTGCAGACGAACGGCTCCCACCTCCGTTCTGGAAACGAACGACTTGGGGTTGGCGAGCTGAGCAGGCATTTCTTTGATGCGACACTTCGACGAAGATCAACTCGGTGCCCCACTGCATCCACCCGTATCCACTTCATTTACGGTGATAGTTCGTCGCATGAGAACGCGTTGCAAACCTCAACGACCTCCCTAAGTAGGTACTGCATCACTGTCCACTGATCAGTGCATACATACATACCTACCTACGCGCCTTATTATTATACTGTTGGTACCCGGAGAGCATCTTTGGCACTCGCGTGTACTCCGTACGAGGAACCAGCCGTTACAGCTCTGCACTCCTACGTGCGTGATGAATCTTGTCCACGAGGTTTATCGCTGCACCCGGGCCAACCGCGTCGTCATGTCGCGTGACTGATGCCCAAATCAGGCCGAAGGAACATGTGTTCCCTCTCTCTCTCTCTCTCTCTCTCGTTCTTGTCCTTGATGAGATCTCTCCTTCTTTCTCTCGTCTTCCTTGCTCACGAGTCACAGCACAGCAAGCTGCTGAATGGCCCCAAACTTGAGCTTGGCCACACTGCACAGCAACATTGAACTTGAATGACCCCCCGACTTGGCGCCTGTGGGCTGTTCGGAGAAGACATCCGCGTTCCTGAACTGGGTCCACTACCCCGGCAGTTGAGCGCTCGCGATTCTCACACAACCCGCTTGAGAGTTGAGGCGTCTCCCACAAGAAGGAGCAGCAAGCAACAAGAAGCTTACGTATCCCCAGGAGAAGGAGCGCGGCTCGCCATGCGACGCTGGCAAGGTGAAGGATCGTAATGGAGCCTTTGGAGGACGGGTAGATTTTCACTCCGTGCTATGGGAACAAAATATCCCGATAGCACCTAGTGTGTGTTTGTTTGTGCGTCCCGTGCAAGGGTTCGGCATTCCTTCTGGCGGGATACACTTCCAGAACGGAGAAATCCCCAGTCTATGAGCACATTCAGCCTGTGTTGATGTGTCTTTTCCTCCGTACATACCAGCCACGTCTTTCAAACCACCATGCCAGCCATCTTGGCTTCCGCCATCTGCAGACTGCGGCCATCATGCGCACCAGCAGAGTTGACCTCATACGGACTCACGGAGCACATGCTTCGCCGACGGTGATGGAGGGACAGGTGTGGGTGGGGGAGTGAAGGGGTCGGGAGACTTCCACACTCTGGTCTCCTGAGCTCTCCTCATCGTGTTCCTTTTTTTCTGCCTCACCAAGCGCGGAAAAAGAACAACGTCTACCGGTCTAGGTTGCCGTGAAACACGGACTGAAAGGTGAGGGGAAGGGAAGGGTGTGCTTGGCGGGCGGCATGATGAACGGAGCTCATAGACTCATATGCTTGCTTGGTGTATGCCTCGGAGGGGCTCCGATGTCCAATGATGCTAACGCTATGGACAGAAGAAGACAGCTGGTGAGGGCTTTTCTTGCCCATTGAAACGGCGACAGGGGCATTCTGTCTGTGCGATTTCTTTAAACGACATACGTACCTATTCTGCCAACTACTTTGTTCAGAGAGGCCTTTGAAACTGGCCTTCTCAAATTTCACTTTCCCCCGAAAAGGAATATGTGTTGAGATAATCTCGCGCAAGGTTTGAAACGATTCATGCCTCTTGCGTAAATGGTTGTCTATACCGGCGCTGTATAATCACCTCATGGAAGAGAATGCTCTTGATGCCCGGATCAGCCCAGGTCGTATGACCACCATGCATAATACCCTTTCCTTCTCGGTGGCTGCCTCATCACCCAGCGGGAAGCCTAACAGAAACCCAAAACATCACAGAGAACGGCTTTCGCTTCCTGATTGAGCGACCGAGGCGCGAAGAAGATTCAGTCATTGCGTGATTTGTGCTCATGATCCATCTTCTTCCCTCCTGATCTTTCTTCCCAATTTGCGTTTGATTATCAATCTCTCCGTCCATGTCGGCGTTCACCTTCTCTCTAAGTTCTCTTCAGTCTCAGTGTGGAATCCGTCTCCAGACTCCAGATACTCGCTGGAGAAAAGGAAAAAGATTAAAAGAGGAAAGAGAGGAAGAAGAGGAAAGGCTTGCATTGTACATCGAGATTTGCAACGGCAAGAGCGGACATCTCAAACGCACCGCTGGTGTTTTATTTATTTGATCTTTCCATATAGAGCTGCGCACATGTTATCGTCCGCCATGCCCACGCCGCATGCTCCAATGAAGACCTTCGCACCCTTGCTCTATGCATCGGCCTATTCACCACTCTCGTCAGACCTCCCTCAAGGGTTTCAGATCATGTCCGTACCTTCTAAGGTTTGTTATAGCCTTGGGCTCAAAAGAGAGGACAGCAGGTATGTAATGACCTATGGGGAGAGGGTCTTGGGGCCCGAAATGGACAGCTAAAGACCGACCCGTACATATGTATGTACTTTGTTACAGCTTATCAAAATGCGCGCAAGATCGCTCTTTGCACCCGGTATTCCGTATTGGTGACTCTTCGAGGCGCACACATCGTTCTTGGGTCCGCCCCCGTCGAGATACCCTGCGTTATAAGACAATGGCATATTTATCAAGTATGCTATATGCCCGACGGGCAGTTTTCTTTTCTTTTTCTCTGTTCTTTTTCGTTTCTTTTGTTTGCTCTCTGGTTGCACATGGAATGGGTCCAGACTTGCCAAGTAGTCGCGGGTAGGTCCCCTACGGACTCCGGAGTATACATAGAAGAAGCCTACCCCATATGTTGTTCTTGTTCTTCTCTGTATGCATTCGCGATGAGGCAATAAGCCGCCGCGACGAAACAAGTGGTAGACGCAGACCGTTGTGATTTTTTTTCCCTATTCACGGGGAGATTGCCTCGCGTTCAAGCAGACAAATGCACAAGAAGACGGGCCATAAGTGGTATGTAGGTAGGTATGTACACACATGCCTACATGCCAAGGTCGTACCGCGCCATTGTCGCCTAAGGCGAGACCCCAAAAGTGCATGAACTTTGTTTGTTAAACGGCAATGTGAACCGACACAAGAACGAAAACCCCTGTCCCACAGTGTGACCGCATCGACTTTCAGCAAGGGAAGCCCCCGCGGCCCCGCCCTCCTCTATTTTGCATATTTGGTCCACCAATCATAGACGCCGGCTTGTCCAGGCTCAGCCAAGCGCCGTTCTCCCCCTTCCCTCCGCCCCCAAAGCTCGAAGCAAAAATTACATAACCCACGTCGAGAGTCATCTGAGTCAGAATCGAAACAAGAACCTTCCAACCTCGAACCTCCAATCACTGCCTCTTTTCATCTAGACTTGGCCGATGAAAGCCGTTGATAGAATTTGTACACATTTTTTTTGCATTTCATCATTCGTATTCCCCGGTCTTGTTTTCTCCAACAATCATGCGCTCTCGCCCCGTGGAACTTTCTTCCCCTTTTCACATACATATGTCCATATGTACCCCCTTTCCCCCCGGCGCCAGTACCCACCCCACCAACCGTTTGATCCACATTTTCTTCTTCTTGTCGATTTACCGGCCGGCAATTTTGGGTCGCTGGCTCAATTGCAATTGGCACCAACCCGCCTGAAGACGAACCGGGGTTGGAAAAAAAGGGGAAGGGGGGGGGGGGGGTTCGCTTTGCCTTATTAAGTTATTCGTAGGAGATACATACTGTATGTAGGTACCTATGTAGCCTGTATGTACTCCGTAGGGGACCCCAAAGGAAACCCAGGAGCGGTAAAATAGCCAAGCGAATTAAAACTGTTGTGTCTTGAGCTTCTGTTCTTCTGTGGAGTTCTGCAGACCTCGTTTATCAAATCAATCGGCTTCGCCGGCCGGCCGTTTTATGAAAGACTGCCTTTTTTCTACGGAGTACACACACACACACACACGCATAGGTACACACTGTACAGTGTACACATACATAGCTGGATACCTACCTATGTACCTCTCAATCACACACTCACACTCACACTCACACTCACACTCACACTCACACACTCACACTCACACTCACACACACTCACACTCACAGTCTCACACTCATACAATGCCCACCCCCTCTTATACCCCGGCAGCTTTTGGCCTTCTTTTTTTCGCTTCGTCTTCTTTTAGTTCTTCATTCTCCGTTTTCCCCCTTGTTGCTAGGTTCCACATGAGCGATAGCCGGCACCTGCCTAGGTATTGTTGATTAGGTTACAGGTACATATGTACATACTCCGTACTCTCTGCATGTACTCCGTACTCTGTGTGTGTGTGTACTCCGTACTCCGTACAGAGCGCATACATCTACAAATACATAGATGATAGCTCTCAAGCTGCCTGGACGACTTTGTAGTTCGTCAGACAAGCGGTGTCCTCTCTCCTCTGGGTCCTCCCCCCTCGAACCTATTGCCTTTTTTTGCATATCTACGGAGTACACTGTACGGAGCATTGCGGTCTCAGAGCAGGCAAGGCAGATTGCTGCCCATGACGTCCCAAACGCCAAAAAAAATGGCCTCAATCGAGATGCGCGATCCGCGATAACGATGCATGATGCATCAATAATAGACATCCATTTTCCACCCGCCTCTGCTATTTAGCTAAGAGGCGATCAAACCAGCTAGACCGCTAGAGATCACCTCTTTTCTATCTGTCATGACATGATATTCACGAGCTAAAAAAAAAAAAAAAAAATAACCTGCCCAGCTTGAGTTTGAGTCATTCGAAATTTCCCTTTATTTTTCGGCATTCATCTTGATTTCCATATCGAGAAAAATTGGCCCCGATCGCCTGGCTCCCCTTGTCTCTCTCATCTTGCTTCATCGGCAAGATAAGACAAGATTCTTCTACCTACCGGTACGAAGTAGGTAGGTACATACATACATGTACCTTGGGTAGAGGAGGCATGTTTTCCACCAAACGACATCACGCGCGTTGCCAATCAAATAACCCATGGTCTCGGTTGTTCCTTCCCTCGCGTGCGCCATGTGTGCGGCCTTTCCTGATCAAGCCAAGGGCCGCGTCAGACCCCTTTCTTAGCGGGTATATACTCCGTACCTACTCCGTATATGTACTCCGTACACATTGCCATTGTGTGTGCAACGTACGTACCTACCTTACAGAGTAGATTGGTATGTATATATTCCGTACGGAGAACGGCTATGTGACTACATACCTCATACTCTGTAGGAACCTTGCAAAGGCGGGGACCCAGAAAGGAAAGAAAGAAGAAACACCAGTCGTGGCCGTTGCCGGACGTTTGCCAAACGAGGATTAGAGAAGGGTGGTGGGGGAACGCGTTGGTCTGGTCTGGTCTGGTCTGGCCTAGTCCGGCTTTCTGGTCTGATGTCTGGTTACTTAGTGCCCAAAGGGGCCATGGGCAGAAAGAAGTACATAGAAATTTACGGATATAGAATAGAATGTCACCATTATTCACCATTATTAACCATTATGTAGGTGGTGTTGGGATTCTGGTCACTAGAGCCAGCGCGAGTGGGGGTTTCGGCCTTGGCCTGACTTGGTGGTGTGTGCACTGTGGCTGGGCCCTGGGGCGCTCTATCGAGGCATGTGTGACAGTGTGATGTATGTATGAATGAATGAATGAATGTACGGAGTATGTGTTTTATAGCTGGAAGTCGGCATGCATGCAGTTTTTGTCGCGTCTGTCTGGTTATACGGAAGTACCTATGCACACTGCACAGTCAAAATGAGCTCCTTCTTAATGGCCTTTCTCGAAGGATTAACAAGCTGGGGAATGTTTGGTGTCTCTGAAACTCCTGTGAACGTGAATCCCTTTCTTATTCCCGTTCGTTTGCTTCCTATGAAGGAAAAGGTACGCCTCTATCGTGAAAGTGAAGGGGCGTAACGCGGAAGAAGAAGAACGTTCTACTCCGTAGGTACATAACACAACAAGGTGACCCAGGGCTATAGTCTCGGACTCTCCATATTGAAAGCCGTCAACCCCGGAGCAATCACATCAAGGCCATGGTACATATGTACATACTTACAATGTACATAGAGTCACGACTCACACCTACATGACCTACCTACCTACACACACCAAAGGGTAGAATTTAGAAACAAAAGAGTCCATATCACGCGCATAGAAAGAGTCATACATACAAAAAAAGAAAGAGTCAGCAAGTCATGACATAAAATCAGAGCACATCTACCTAGTCGACCAACGGAAAGCCCGTCATGCGCGCTCGCGATGGGGGTCCGCTCTGCCCTTCCACCCCCCACACACCGGCCATGTTGAAATAACTCGGCCCATCGTGGAGATTGGTCTTGTTCAAACACACAATCGCACCACATTGCGCTGCATCTCGCACGAGGTGAGGGAAAGGGCAACTTTGTCAACAATCCCTCCCCCCTCCTCTACGAGTACATCTATAGAGTATAGACCATGAGTACATACATACCACTCCGTATGCAGGTGTTATGTAGTCGCCCGTTCATTGACGTGCGGCGTTTCGGCCGGCCTGCATCGGAAGTGCTTGGCTGCATGGGATGGGGGCGTCAAGGGCCAAGAAAACAGGCGACTGGACTGGAGAAAGAAAGAAAGGCCCCGGGGGTGTTCCCAAAGTCAATACATAATAAACAGAGTTGCAGTGGTTCAACGGGTTCAACCCCATTGCCACGCTGCACACGCACACGAGACTTTGATCCCGGCCCAACATGTGGTTGTGCGGCTCGCTGAACAACGGGTTCCCCCCCCCCCCCGGGGGGTGGCGATCTCTTTCGTCACATTGAAATAGGTAACTGCGGCGGCCGATTAGACCGCCCCGGGGGCTTCTGTTCATCCGGCCTTCTCTGGTTCAATGGCCATGCTTTTTTTTTTTCAGTATGTACTTGGCGAATAAGGGAACACTTGAAAGTTGATCATCAACAACGGCAGAATCGAACAGAATCGAGCAGGAGAAGAGTTAGTGTAATGATCCCAACTTCAGTGCATCCGCACGCCAATCACAAAGAAGCTAGTAGGGGTTTTTTTTTTCTGATGAATGACCAAATAGAGGCCGTCATAATGGGAAGAAAAAAGTCGACTACAAGTTGACGAATCTAAAAAAGTCTGCCTACTATCCCTTGTCCCCCGCTCTTATCTGTAGGGACTAGGGACTATAACATGGCAATGCCCATGGAACTCCATAATGCGCCTTATACCTTTGTCGAAGCTTCAACTCCAAAGCCCCCCCCTTCGTCACTACTCCATATGTAGGTGGAACACGTGGACATGTCCCAGTAACCGATCGTCATTTCAGCACCCCTGGCCCTCGGCACGTTTTTGCTATCCCAGTCGAACGCCTGACTGGACGGTTTTCCCACTCAACCCTTTTTTACAGCTCTCTGCCCTAAAATGGCCATGCAATCGGTGGGGGTGAGACAGCGACGGCGTGCACCCGCACCAAGCTGGTCGCCATTACCCCTCCCCGGCCTCTTGCTCAAGCTTGGAGATTCATGGAGAGAGAAGCTCCGCCTCAGGTGCCGTGGCCAGGAGAAAGCGATGCAGCTGACGTATGCAAATGTAAAAAAAAAAAAAAGTAAACAGTCAACCAGGAACTAAGGGAAAAAAAAGAAGCAGACAGGAAAAAAAATTGGGAATGGCGAAATGAAGAAAGAACAGCAAAAGGCTTAGTAGTAGATATAAACTGGACATGAACCAGAAAAGAGTAAAAGACATGTCTATCGTACATTAAAACTCCAAAGATAAACAAAGCTCGATTGGTTGAATGCAAGGATATTCGAGTGTTTCGTAGCAATCCAGAAATTAGAGCAAGGCGGGGGAAGCACCGGTAGTATCATTATCTCCACATCATTCTCCAGCACCGGCAACTTCATTAGTGGGCGACGGTGAGTATTTTGTCGTTCCACCCCGAGCCCCTCCGACTTTTGACGTCTTATTCGGAAGAGACGAGAAGGAACCATTTCCCTCTTAGCTACCCTTTCGCTGCTTGCACTTATCGTGTAACAAGTGTCCGTTTCGTGCCGTGGTTCGAGTGAATTCTGCTCCACAATTAGGGCATGTTGCTTTAGTTGCTTGGCCTGATTTCTCGCGCTGGTGTCGCAGCAGGTTGCTGAATGTAGAGAACTGTCGGCCGTTGCAGCCGTGGTCCCAGCACCGAGGTTTCGGCCTGCTCTGTACTACTCGAACATGGCTACCCTCCTGACTGCTTCCGGTGCTGCCGACTGTGGCGCCCGAGGGCACTGGAGCATACACGAGGTTACCCTCGTGCGAGATGGGCAGCGGGAGGTTTCGCCCTGGGTTGTGAGAGTTATACGAGGGATGCTGAGCGTGGCTTGGCTCCGCATATCGGTAGTCGGTCGGTCCAGAATAGAGCGTAGGATAGTCCATCGGCATGCTGTAGGACGACGGTCTAATCGTTTGCCTGTTAGCAGTCTGAATGTCGTTGAAGAAGCTGGGGACGAATGGTGCTCGTCGGGACTCATCAACTTACATTGAGTGCTGGAAAGGTGCCGAGGTGAACATGTGTGAGCTTTGCGATACATCTTGCATGGAAGGATTGTAAGGAGGCATGTATGCCTGGCCTTGCAGATTCGGAGCGGGTCCTGGCAACATGGACATGGAGGGAGACGTTGTAGAGTAGAGGGGGAGTGGCATCGAGCCAGAGGCGTCGCTCAGCGACATAGGGGGTGGCGAGGTGGTATAGGATGAACTTTCGCCGCGTCTCATTCTCGCTGCCAACTTCGTCTCGCGTCGCGATCTTTCTCTATATTGATTCATAGCGTGCTGATCCGGAGTCATTGAGCCGCGAGGGGGGCTTGATGCGAGGGATCGTGATTCACTGGGAGGCGGCGTCAAGCTTGCCTCCGATCCGCCGCTAAGTAGTGAGTGCAGATCTGCTCCGAGAACGCTGCTATTTGAAGATCCAGAGTCTAGGGGTCCTAAGCACCGCTTCAGTCAGATATTATTGCTTCGCCAGAAAGAGAGTATGTGATCGCGCATACCGGGCCAAGTAAATGCTGATCTAGGTGCCATGTCAAAGACAGGGTCAAACTGCATCGCTACTGCACTACCGAAATTTATGAGCGACAGTTCCTGCAAGAGTGTAGGCCGAGAGGTTAATACCTCATGCTTCGTCTATCTGAGGAGATGAGACACTTCTGTCGAGCGGCAAACGCCCTATCTATCTCGTCCTGTGAATCGCCTCAAGGTAGGTGGACTCGTGGAGACACGATGGCTTTCTCCGGCTTTAACAAGATGGTGCTTCTGACACAGTCGGGATGCTCAGATATCCGCGTATGTTTACACCACCAGCTTGACTGAGCTTGCACCTCGTAAGGATGAACAGAGGGATGGGCGTGCGTGTGTATATATGTGTGTATGTGAATCGTGTGTGAATGTATGAGTGTATGAGTGTGTGAGTGTGTGTGTATGTGTGTGTGTGTGTGTGTGTGTGGTTATATGGCCTTTTGATTGCCCAGGTCCTCTTCCAGTCGAGATTGTAGTGACGAGAAAAGTGTTCAGTGGCTTGATAAAAGACTCCGGGAAGAAAGCAGCAAGGTGAGACAACCTGGTGAATATTGTGAGAAAAGTAAGGCACGATCTGGATGATCTCGACATCAGGACGCCGGCTTATACTTATTAAGTATGGGAAAGCGGTACAAGTCCTGTCTCCATGTGGGCTCGTTGCAAAACAACCTTGAACGTCGAGTTCCTTGTACGACTTCGAGACTGGGGCCACGACAAGACAGGGGACGGGTCCCAAAGTCGGAGGAGCTAATCTACCACTGGCAGTGGAGGGGATAACCCCCAATCTCATGCTTAGAACATGGGCACGTACTCCGTACCTGTGGTAGTATTGACTCCAGAGTTAGTTTGAAGCAGAGCTAGTTCGGCTTTAAGACACCACCCACCCAAGGTACGGCATCAGACCGCGCACACCACTGACCCCTTCTTTCGCCGTTCTGGCTGGGTGGGCCGGGGGTTGACGAAAAACGGGGGGCGGAGGGGGGTGTTGAGAAAAACCCTGTGCTCCTCCCGCGCCGCGCTCCCCCACGGGCATTTATCTTAGGATGGGATGCCATGTCTGAAATCCCTCGGTATGTTTATTGGCGAAATCCGAGTGAGACTGCATACTCCGTATAGCAGAGCAGAGATGGAATCGCGTCTCAATACCTACTTCTCAGGCCTATTGTTGGCACTTGGAAGCTGAGCCTTGAGAGAGCATGCGGCGGGGAAGAGCGGCCACATCATGGCGTCGGGACCGATGGACCCTCCATACGTATACGGTATAGGTAGCTCCAGTCCCTATCCCACTCACGAGTCGCATCTCGCCCCTCCTCATCACAGTTCTGAGTTCACCATCTCCCCATCTGCGCGTGCGTGCAGACCTGCTGCAGACGCAATAGTGCGCGCCCTGCTTAATTGAGGGCCACGGAGAGTGGGCTGCACCCGGTCCAGGGTCAGTCGGGCTGCACAGGCCATAGGCGGAGGTGTCCGATTCCAGCAAGGCTTGTGCTCCGTTGCTCCGTACTCCGTACAGAGGGCTTGTAACATGGCCAAGCTCCATGCCGATGTACATAGAAGCCCAAGGTGTGAGTATTATGAATTTATGATAGAGAGCCAGCGAGATAGGCCATGGTGCGTGCTTACATGTCGGGCCCAAGTGCGTGACTCTAAATTGATGTTCTTTTCAAACGCCCGGCCGTCCCAAGTCGCGTGAGACTTGATGTGTGTACGCTTGTAGGCGGTATCCGGAAGGGATGAGACGAGTGCCGAGGGACGAGAGACTAGGGCAAAACTCAGTATACACTGTACAGGACTATGATGGATGACACCCCGCGTCTGCGTGAAATATGGGCCAAAATGCCGATGTCAGCTCGGCCTGTAGCCGCCCTGAAAGAACGTGTTCCTATGTATGTACCTCCAGAGTCTAGAGACCCTGATCTTCGCTGACTACCTCATATTAGCCAAGCCAGGCCAAGCTGTGGGATAAGGGGTGCGGCCAACTCGATAGCTGTCGGTTTGGGGCATCTTGGTAAGCTGCTGCAGTATCAAGTTATCAAATCAACAACAACAACAACAACAACAACATGCTGATTTTGGCTGTGATGCCCGAAAAACCAGGATAACGAATACTTGCCGGCCACAGCCTGCTGATTGTCTAGGCAGCTTCGCTAGGCCGAATCTTAGCAGAGGAAATAAAACCCGAAGCACTCTCCCAGGGCTTGGGTTAGCGGTCGGACGCGTCACCGGCCGTCTCTCGGTCGAGCCCGGTGCTGCAGTCTAGGGCTCTCTCCCCCAATAGTATCCATCAGCTGGCCATACTCGTCAATGAGACAGCCAATTGTTGGTGTTTGATAGAGCGCAACGCAGACACGTATATCATGGGTTCCTGATTGTGGCTAAGATCGGGTCCCTAGATTGGCGCGAGCCACATGACGGAATCAACGTACATATTCGACAGCTAGAGTGTGTTGCGATAGGTAGCGACGACGGAACCTAATTGACTCGCTGGCCTGGTGCTTCTGCGTCGTCGAAATACCAAATTGCCCGGCCGAGATGGCTGAGGCTTCAGACGGCGGGCGGGCGCAGGGACCGGAGATTTCCCTATTAGGGCAGTTTTGCTGGGGCATTTCGTGCCGTCAGATCGATGCCAGGGTTTGAGCCTTTGTTTCCAGAACAAAGCAGTCGAAACGGCGTGGCACAGCGTGGCATGGCGTGGCAATGTGGATGGTGATGCATTGTACCATTGTCACAGTCTTGGGGGTCTTGCCGCACAAATCGTCATTGTCCAATCGCCGATTTGCACTAGGCTAGTAGAAGCAGAAGTCAGGACGAGACAAATGATGCTCAACGTACTAGAAGCTTGATGGAAGGTTCAACGGCAGCCAAGTCAGGTACCCGTCAAGACTAGACGTCAAGTGTCGTGGCTTTTGACACCAAGGGAAATGTCGCCGTTATTCGAGACGACATCTGTGCATCGAGCATCGTCTTGTCGAGTCAGTCCAGTGCCGACGAGTGGCGGACAGTTGTAAGCCACTGGAGCCAACTGTGAGATGCCCCCGCGAAATTGGCCAGGGCGCGCTCGAAAGGTGCTCGGGCGGCGAGAAGGGGGCCGCCTGTCTCACCTTGTACCCGCCACCCGGGCACCAGAGACTGACGTATGTCGCATTTGGAAGGAAAGAACGACCAGAGACCTTCTTCCACTAACCACATCGCAACTACCGCACGTTTTCGCCTAGCCTGCTCACGGTGCCCAGCCTCGAATAAGATTTTCCGTTCCTGCTTTGGAGAACTTACTCTTGACTTGGAACTCGACCAATCGATCCGACTGGCCCAGATCACTACACGACCCAGTGCTACCCGAGACATGTGACCCGCGGAGCGACCGCTGGGCAAGAACCAGAGGTCTGTTCTACTTTGTTTGAGCTTTGTTTGACATCCGGAACGGCCAAGACCCAGCGCGAAGGGCCGGCTGCCTCTGCCGTCGACCCAGCCATGTGTCCTGTGGAGGACGCGACAATGGAAATCTTGAACTGGGACAAGCGCGGAAATCAACGGCTGATGGGCGTCTAAGACGGCCCAATGGCATGAAGCGGTCGTTGCTGCCTTCCTCCGCTGCCTCCCGAACAGCTCATTGGCAGACCATCAACTTATCAAGCCAGGTCGCCCCACCAACCTCACGGGCTGATGATGATCAGGGCCGCCCGGCCGGCTGTCGCTTCAGATCATCACGGCAACGCTGGGCACCCCTTGGCACCCCCCCCCCCCCCCTTTGGCAAGCTTCTCGGTTCGGCTATCCCCACCTTCCTCGCGGCCTCTGTAGGGATACCCTGCCGTCTCTGTAGTGTCAAGAGACCTGGGTCATGCATTCGGTCCAGGCGAACGGGATCTGGCCATGCATTTCCGTTGCGATCTTCTGATGGCAGGCGTGGTGTGTGTTACTACATACTATTGCTGGCTTTGCTGACCGCGAGCGTCTTTGCGCCTCGGGAAAATAGTCACTGCACACATACTGCTTGCTGTTCAAGTTCTCAACTTCAGATCTCGCCAAGTGGATCAGAGAACCGCCTGCGAAATCCACTTGCCAAAGCACATAGTGATCCAACGGCATGATAGCCCTGAACTCTTGTTCTTGGTTCGATACGCTAATAGCATGCAATTGTCAACAGGGTAATCGGCATTTGTGATCACTGATGGTCCATCGTCCACGCCAAGTGGCCTTGTCCAACAAGGATGCACGATCAGCTCGGTACCTAGGTACATAGAAGCCGGCAACGCTTCTCCAAGTCGCAGGAGGCTTGGCAGTGGTATCGGGCAACTTGTTTCTCACTCACTGCCCTGCCGGTCTAGCCCGAGGACTCGCGCGATAGAAGTGTACGTTTCATAGCACATCGAACAGGTCAGCTACTGAAAGAATCGGGCGAGACTGCGAAGTTGGGTTCGTCTCGTGACCCATATCTTCGGCCTGACTGTTGCCGACAGAGGCACGGGAACCTGTGGCACAGGGGTCGACTCGTGTGCTAAAGCATACTCTGTGGGATGGATGCATACTGCATCGCTTTCCCCATATTCCAATGTCCATATCAGCTTCTGCAAAGTTTCAATGCAGCAAGACAACGGTCGGGGTATTCTCCAAATACCGTGGCAGAAGGATGAGCTCTTTTTTTCTTGCCTGAAACTCTCTGCTAATGTGTAGGTATGTTCAAACTTCAAAGCCCCAAGAGGAGGGGAAGGGTGTTTATCTCGTCAAAACTATTACACATTTGCTCACTTGGCATTTTATGCCGACGATAGCCCACACACACATCGACCAAGGTATCATGGTGCGTACGCCGCCCGCCCGTCGTACCACAATATCTATCCTAAGTGTTACAAGACAAGCTATGCTGCTCGGAAAAAGAATTGCAGAGACGGCTGAGCATAATACGAGTGCCAACGCGCCGTCGGCGATAGTGGTCCCTCAACAATGTACGGCTTGGATTTATACACCATCATCTCCGTAGCAAGTCCAGAAGCTGCATGCATGCACAAGCTAGACAGGAGCGACGAAAGCTCGCGTCTACTTCAGGTGAGTGACAGAGCAAAACTGTCAGCACGTGGCCCGGTCTGTGGCGAGGCCGATGATTCGTGTGTTAGTTCACGGAGCTGAGCCCTCCTCTTGGGATGTGCTTGTGGGCTAAACGGGGACATGACAATTTGTGTACCCGTGGCTTTCACTTGCAGAGGACCAAGTCCCAATATTGGAACATCACACCTCATACGTGAAGCCACTCAGTTCTCAGTGGCTCCAATGGCTTCCTCTCGTGAGTCGTGAGTCGTCAGGACCGACATATTGGCAGAATGGCCGCAGAATCAGTCACTCCCGGAACTGATCAGGAGATATTCCAGTTTCGATCGTCGTCTCCCTCACGCCAGCGGCCAGGAAATCGACTGCCACCTACTTCGAGTTTGATCATTTAGCAAAAGATCACCCAGGTTACAGGTATCCTAGACAACACAGAGGAGCTACTATGGCTTGATTTATCGAGATTGTGATGATCGTCCCAAAGCGGAGCATGCTTTCATTTGCCGCGCATGACTAAAACCACAACGCGATCTCTTAGCTCAATTATCCACCACAATAGGTACCTACCTACTTGACAACTAGGGTCCGTCCACATCTGAATCCGCAAGTGTCCTGAACTCCTGATCAATGGAGCGAGAACAAACCCACGTCTCTTTGCCTACCTAGGTAGTGAGCTTCGTTTTATGGGAAAGCAACCCTTAGAAATGTCATAGGAACAAAACATGACACTAAGTCGCTCTGACCGAACGGCAAAAGCCGGCGATGCCGGAATAGAGTGAAGCTAAATGTACCCTACCTTGGCTCTCACTGCTGGCAATGGACTCATCAAGCTTGACGGCTGATACAGATTACAGACGAGGTCAAGTGAAGTACAAAGTCTCTGTAATCTTAGGCTGGCCGGCCGCTCTAGGCTCCAACACATACCACTGACCAGAGAGTAAACGCTCATCTATTTGGGACTCCATTGTTATAAAGTGTCTGATTAAGACTTGCGAAGGCTTAGGCAGCGGCAGTGTACATGTCGATTCTGATACAGATAGCCCGCCGCCGCGCCGGCCATGCACAACAATGATATGCCGTAAATCCCCTTTCCGGGTTGCAGTTGCAACTTGCCGCAAAGTAATCCGTCAAGTCGCTTCATCCGTGACAGCCTGACCAGAGCATCTTTGAAGCACGTGTTTCCCTGGCGGCAAGACTTCAAGAACTTGATTCAATGCACCCCTGAGCAGAGTATTCTCTCTCGAACATCAAAGGACTTCAAGTCGAGATTCTATGGCATGTCTTTAGTCGCCGCTTACTCACCGCCACCACCAAGGCTGAGCCATGGCCCATAGCTAGCATGGTGGATGCCGAAGTATTATTCTCGTTAGGGGACCTTTAGAGAGTCCACCTTGGTCACCACGTAGTACTGATTCCGAGTAGCTCGCTGAGCTTTGAAGATGTGAAGTATAAGTCATTGAATAATGAGGCTTCTGCACAGTGCAGGCAAAGACTGCCACAAGTTACGATCGGTACGACCTGCCTTTATTGGGAATATTTGCTTATGCAACTTGATGAAACCGGGAATAAGCTAGACCGGATGACGTTGGCTGGCTATTCTCGTGTCTGACATGAGTCTCGAAGGTCGAAAACAGAGACTTCCGGAAAGGACTTTCTACGCGAAGCACTACACATTTGATACCATCATAATATCATTGCGGTCGGGAAACTAAACCCCTCCCCCCCCCCCCTCATTTCCATCAGACCTATAGTTTTTGTACTATTGAAAGCCATTGGGTACACCAAAGATCGATAGGCAAAGATTTGACATGTCATTTACGATCGTGTGAGAAAAATACGGTGACATGGCTCAAGTTTCTTTCAGAGATCAGGAACCTATTTTGTCATAGCCATAGCCTATAGGTAGCCTTCTCCTTCCACCCAGTTCTAAAAACGTTTGTTTCGGAATTCGGAGTGGCCGACTGACTGACTGGTGAGTGACGAATCAACTGAAGTGGCCGTTGATCTCGTGCCCAAGGCCATTTATTCGCGCTGCAGGGATCTAAGACCACCGAGGTACATTGACTCTGTGAAAATAAGAGACGAAGTAAAAGCAAAACAACCTGAGAAGAATGTGGGATACGGCGAGACCCGATCGAGATTGTTGTAGTACAAAGCAGGTACAAGCAGTCACAACTTGCACAAATCGGGTGAACAGACACGTCACGCATCACCACAGCACGCACAGCACAATACATACCTAGTGCTATGGCCATTTTCGGCGTGAGTTTGCCGAGACGTCCAGATGTAGACATGAGCACAGCCGAAGTCTGAACATGAAAAGGGTACGACAGCCACGATCCCCACGCGGCAAAGCGTGAAGAATATACAAGTGACCAACCCATCGAGGCAGGATAGGCACCAAGAAACAAGTACATATTCCACAACATGCGGCTGTTGAGCAACGCGTACACAATCGGGACCCCCCGTTCCCGAGCCCCGCCGTATCATGCTGACGCTTGTCAGAATCAGCCCAAGAAGAGACCTCTTGAGTCTTCCTCTCCACCCTAATAAGACCTTCGATTCGTGTTTGGCGAAAGGCGTCGGGATTAGACAATCTTGAGACATGACCCGGCGCAAAACAGAATGATGTACATACACTGACTGCGTGACAAAGAAGATGATGCTCGGGTCCGGCGGGTCGAGATCGGAAGCGAGACTGAATGCGGAAAAGTAGTGAGACTTGCTATGGCTTTCTGGACGTGGATATGACTAGAATGACGATACAGCGGACTCGAATGGACATGTCAAGGAGCTGATTTCCTCTTTTGGCTTGGATCCTGGATGCTGGGGGGAGGTGAACCTCGGCATGAATGCCTACCCTGGAGATTTACGACGTCGCGATTCCCCGACGTGTCGTGACAGAACGGCGTGAGAACAATAGGTTACAGGTATAGGTTATTGCAGGATTTCATTTCACGTGCTTTGCGTAGACAAACCGAAAGTAGATATGTGAATGTACTATGTAGATACATTGCCTGTGACGACGTGTGGTAGACGCAATATGTAGCAGTTTTGGAAATGAAAGCCATGGAACAACAGAAGCGCAAATAGACAGTGATTACGCCACCAGGACGCAACATATCGCACCAACATAGACATTGCCATTTGTATCCATATGATATCGTTGACTATCTCGATGGCGTGTCCTCTCTGGCATAGCTTCTGTAACGGCCAGTCAATGTGCTATCCAACTGAGCTACACATCCCGCAAAAGGGTACGATTCCAAGACAACTGCTGTCTGGGAATTAGCACATATAGACGACTGACTGACTTTGTGACACTTCGTCACAGCTTCGCACTAAGCGTCGCGCCGTGAACAAAAAAAAAAAAAAGCGTCGGTATGGCGACGTGATTGCTCACATACTAGGTACATACCTCATATGTGCGTACTCACTCACCACTTCTTCAAGCAGCACCGCAATACTCGGGATGCAATCGGACTCAAACTCCAGATCCGACTCCTCGAAGCCAAATCAGACAGTTTAAGCTGTGCCAATAAAGACTGATACAGCTTTCCAGAAATCTGGTCATCAACTTCCAGAGGTAAAGCGAGCCATCCACCTTGACCTCCTATTCACCTATCCTCCGACTCATCTATGTTACAAATATATACACATGTGTAATTACACATTGCACACAAACATACAGACGCACGCAGTCACGCAGACAACAGCACATCACAGGTTCCTCAACTTCATCGTCACAAACCCCGCCCCAAGCGCACAAATCGCCCCAATAAACAAACACACGGCAATCGCATTCGGCCCATTCGCGTCCGGCAACGCAGCCTTCTCATCACCCTCCCCGGCCCCACCTGCCAACTCTTTACTCTTGCCGGGCTCCAGAATTGCAAACACCACGGCGGCGATCAGAGAGCCTATGAACTGAGGAATGGTGGTGTAGATGTTGAGGATGCCAAAGTATATGCCTGATAATTCTCCTCCGGGGGCGGCTGATTCCGGACCGTGGCCGTTGCCAAGAAGGCTAGATGAAGGGGGCATCTCGAGGGAGGCGAGTTCTATGTCGGGGGAAAAGGAGGGGTTAACGTCGGGGTCGTGGTCGTGGGAGAGGCGCCTGGTGCTGTCTGATGTCATTTTGTTGACTTCAATGCCGAGGAGGGCTGTGGGGGCCCAGCCGGCGATGGTCCATGGTCTGGAAGGGTTTGTCAATCATGGAGGGCTCATAAAGGTAGGAACTTGAAGAGGGGACGACTTGGAAAATAGTAGGAACTGTAGTTGAAAAAAAAAGGGGGGGGGGGGTTG
>SRQH01000790.1:0-10898 GCA_018360345.1 Claviceps sp. LM84 group G4
GTTTTGGCGACGGTGGACGTTTTACGACGTTTTCAGCATACGTATGCTACTGTACGAGCGTCGCCTACCTGACTGTCTCAAGTGGGGTCGAAGTGTGTCTCGAAGATGATTAGCCCGCGAGAGGGTCAGGTGCTCGAGACAGTCAGGTCCGGGACAGGGCTAAGGGTCAGATTCTCTTCATGCCCGCATGTCTACCTAGGTACTTAGGATAGGAACCCGACTACATATCCCATCATCATGTATGTACATACATATCGGTACGTATGTATGCTACATGAAACAATGTACTGGGCCGCCCCGCATTATCATATCCATAATCCGACGATCCGTTCATGTTCCGATGCACGATACCTCCTACTTTATGGCCAACTTCCAAGAGACTGTTCAGTGTTGTCGTTCCACCTACCTACCATCTTGTACCTTAATATGTTTTTGAACATGTGCACGGCAGGGTATGATGTTTATACATACTCTGTATGTATTTGCATCTTTCTCGCGTGCACAATTTGACTGATGTTCTTTCCTCCACAGACTTTCTGTACTCGTGATGCCACAGCACAATTCATTTGGGAATGAGAGGTTCATGTATGCTGCTTATTTCTGCGTCAACGGCGTGTTATTGGTGTGATTTATATCGTATCTCAGCTCTCGGCCCGTGTGTTGGGGGTCAAATTGGATATCACTGTGTCTGGAAGCAGAAGACCGGGCTGCTCTGTCCCGGGTAGGTAGGCCGGGATATCAGGGATATGCGCATGCCTGTGTGGTTCATGTACAAGTTATGTATGTAAATATACTTCTTTCTATCAATGTATCTTTCCATATAAATTTGTATGTAAATATATCTCTCATCACCAATGTATCTCTACATATGAATTTGTATGTACAACTCATCTACCACCACAGAGCTGTTCTCTGTACATTACGTTCTACGTATTGTGACTTCTTTGCTGGCTGTACGCTCGCTCGCGCGTGTGTTTGCGTGCTATCAGTGTGTTACTGTGTAGAATGTATTGTGGGTGTTACATGTATGTATGTTTCTCTGTCTACATGTTGATGTGTTGTATTTCTGTACATACAGATCGATGTACATACATGCATGATACCTGTATTCGCTTCCCCAACCAGAGAGGTATGTACAACAAGCCATGTAGGTACATTTTCCCTCTCGTCATGTTCCCTACACCCCCAAAAGAATTATAAGTAACACCATGAACAACACGTGTGACGTGTCACGCAGACATCCAGAATATCAATACGTCACGCAAAATACAAGACTCTTATCCAACTTTCCACTGACAGGGTATCTAAGTTTACATTAGGTACCTTAGGTACATTACGCCCCAACATACACCGGTATCCCATACACCACCACCGCCGCCGCATTCAAATACCTAAACTTGCAAACCTCCCTAGCCCGGCCGACCGCCTCTGGCAACGACAACGACAACGACAACGACAACGAGAAACAAGAAGCCTCATCTGAGCTCCCCCCCACACTCTGTGAGATATCCACATCCCCTTGTCCATCTTCAGCGCCCTTTCCTCCGTTTTTATCCCCCCGAGCCTTGCCCTTCGCCTTCCCCTTGCCACTCTTTGCACCGCCTCTCCCCTTCCGATCCCCCTCCTGGAACGTCCCCCGCGAGAAAAGGCCCCATTCCTCAAAAGTCCGCCCCGCGAACCGGTCAATGTCCCGGTCTGTCACGTCCCAGAGCGTGCCAACTACGGAGGGACACCCCGCGAGCATGTAATTCCACACCGGGCCGTAACACTCAAACTCGCCTGCTTCGGTCAGCGAGACAGAGCTACAGCCCATTAAAAAGGTCGCCGCTCTGCACTGGGGAAGTCGCCGGATGGTTTTCCCACGAATGTACTGCGCGCCGCTGCCGTGGCCAAAGTATAGGAGGATATCTGATGTGGAGAGGGCAGTTTCGAAGTCGGCTTCGCTGGGCCGTTTGTTGGTGATGCCGGTCCAGTTCGGTAAGGATTGGAGGGCTGGTTGGAAGAATTCCTGGGTGTGCTTGAGGTCAGATGAGGGGTTTAGCATGTAGGTTCCTGCGGACCGGGAGACGTGGTGTCGGCTGCGCGTTGTATTATCGCCAGCGCCATCCTCTTTCTCATCATCATCATCATCATCGTCGTCGTCGTCGTCGTCTTCACGATCGTCGGAATTGTTGGAGGATGTGCTACTCAGTGGTGATGACAGATTAGACTGCGTCATGAGCTGCCGCAGACAAGCTAGTGATGGAACCCGCGATACCGCCAGTCCCTGCATACACGGCAATGACTCCCAGGGAAACGCGTGCAGCGCCTTGTCCAGCACCAGTATCGTGTGACTGCCTTCCTCTCTCTCCAAGTCCAAGCCACAGCCCAAGCTGGAGTCCGAGCCCGAGCCTGAGCCCGAGCCTCCCTTCGACTTGGCCGCTGAGTAATACCCCCGGAGAGCATCATACGCCTCCACCACCATGGCATCAAAGTCAATCTCATCATACGCGTTCCTCTCTCCATGGAACTGCAAAATATCCACAACAAAGTACAGCAAATCATTCAATGCCTCATCGTACTCGCAATCCGGATCCGTCGGATCCCCCAGCGCAATGAACAAGTCTAGAATTCGAGGATCAAGGTTGATAGGCTGATTCGTCTTAGCCGCTGTTGTCCTCTTGTTACCCCGCATTCGACTTCGAGAAGGAAGACTCCGATCCAGCGTCCTTTGGAAACTCTTTTGGAAACGGGCCAGGAGATCCGGCCGTCGCTGGTGTTGCGAAAAGATGCCCTTAAAGCCTCCCAGCCAGGTCGTTTCAATTGTCAGAAGCAGCTCCTTGAGTCTGGTATCCAGGGCTTCTCGCTCGGCCCACCAGGCGTTTCTTTCGTTCTTGGCAGAAAAGTCGCGCGCGGAATGGCTTGTCTCGTTGGCGAGTCTGATGATATCAATGAGTTCCTCGCGTCCGTGTTCGAAATTGAAGACCTCGGAATGCGCGTCGCGGCCGTTGGCGCGTTCAAGTGGGAGCCGCAAGATGAAGGGACTGTGTCCAGATTGTAGTTTGGTGATGGATAAGTCGTGGCGGTTGTCGCTCAGGGATAAGGAGATGACGGACCACTTCTTGGGAAGTAGATCCACATATGTCTTGTAAAATGTCGATAGATCCTGGAATTCCTCCGTTGTTGCGCTTCCCGTGGTCGACAGCTCGGCGGACGGCTGCTGACTCGATCCGCTCTGACATCGGATGAGAGGTCCGGAGCAAGGGGCCGCCGTCAAGGTGTTTTGCTCGCGTGTCCACGTAATATTGCGGCCCAGATCCACGGCCACTGTAGCAAATGCCGACGAGAGGACAACCTTTGACTTGGCAGCCGTTGTTGCAGATAGGAGTATGAGAGTGTTTTGCAGCAGCGTAGACAGACGGTGCACCATGGCACTATCGGAGATTGACAATGTAGATCCGTGGGCGCTGATCAGAATATCCTGGGCCTGCCTCAGCGCGTCCGCAAAAGCCGGACCGTCTTTGCACTTGATAGTCTTTTGTGCCGTGGCGCGTCCACGTCTGGGCGGCGACGCGACGGGACTGTTCTTGTCGAGAGATGTCTTGTTGTCCACGCCGCACGAGACTGCGGGAAACGAGATTGTAGAATCTTGCATGACGGAGAAAACCGGATCCGAAATCATTTGCTCCATACTATGGCCAATGAGGCTGGCAGCTGTGATGACTCGCTCCTGAGTAAGTGCACCAACGAGCTTCGGGAGCTCTTTGGCTTGTTCTAGAGTTGATAACGCCAACGCCCAGTCTTTCTTTTGTATAAAACCCAAAGCTCGCGAAACAAGGACGGCGGCAAGGAGAGATGACAGGTACACATCCTGCGGAGGTTGACCAACGTCCTGAGCTGGTGGCGATTTGGCCAGCGCCGCCCCTGACCGCTTGGCAATTCTTTTCGCAACAGTGCTGGACAAGGCAGTTTTCGTAGCCGTCGTCGCGGCCTTGCTCGCCTTAGTAGTCCTACCACCTCTCGTGGTTCTCGCCGGTGCAGTTCTGGCCTTGCCTGCGGCATTGGTACAAACAACTCTTTCAGCTGAGTCTTCTCTATTGCTACCACCCCCGCTCAGTAGGTCCAGCGTCTCTTCTGCAATGGTAAAACATTTGTCGGCATTTTCTTCCTGGCCCATCTCCGAATACATCTCGCCCAGCTTGCACGCGAATTGAACTCGCGCAGAGCAAATATCCCGGGGTATGTCGTCCTGAGCCCCCTCCAAGATCTCGAGCGCTTTCGGCAGCCGCCCTGCTTTCAGGTATATCGAACCAGTCCATGTTGCCACTTGGGCGCGATACAAAGACGATTGGGTGCTCTCAGCAATCTTGCCCGCAAAGTCGGCATAATACACCGTCTCCTGAAACATGCCAATATGGGCATACACCGACGAGATGTGGAGGCAAGACCGTAGGAGTGGAGCAGCCAGACTCCAAAATCGAGGGCCGTTTGCTCGGCGCTTGGATGACTTCATATCGATGTTGCTTACGCTGCTCTCATCCGCGTCCGATACGCTGGAATCGGGATTGGAGAACGCTGCCTCGAGTCTAGCCCAGTCATGAGATAAGGTCCGAACACCGGTCTTGATTGCTGACAGCGCGTCGTCAATTTTGCCAGTCTGTAGAGAGACTGTAGACTGGATGAGAGCCAGCGTCGATAACATCACGTTGGCCTGAGCCTTAGACTGGGCCCAGGTCGAGTATGAGTCCCCGCATATCGTATTTGCTCTCTGTATGTAGTCCGATCTATGAGACGTTAGTGTCAAATGCCAGCTTCAAAACTCAAGTTAAGGGTGACAAAAAAATGAGGAATTCTTACGCTTCTTCCCAGTCGCCGATGCCGGCAGAATACTCAGCCTGGGATAAGTAAAAGTCGGCGACAACTCTTCGCGATATCCCTTCTTGTTGTTGGAGAAGATCTCGTGATATCTGTAGCGCTTCAGAGGCTTGTTTGAACTTGCCGATATTGACGTATTGCATGGCTAGGTGGCTTTGATACAGAACTATACCGTCTTGCGAGGAGCCTGCAGGTCCTGCCACGGCCCTGGACAACGCGATCGCTAATTCGAGAATGGAGATTTGAAGCTGTGCTTCGCCTCGCAGATCGGCAAGGTCCTTCAAGGCGTGCAAGAAGTCAATCAATGTGTCTGGGTCGTCGATTATGGCGTAAAGCTCGTCTCTGGATTCGCAACTGTCTAGCATAGATTTCCAAGTTTTGATATTTTCGCCAATAATCGTAGCCGGGAAGGACTCTTGGCTGCTCACCAACGCAACCAGCGAGGAGTGACAAGCCTGCAGATGAGGAATAAAATGCGCAAGACCGCTGTCCTCGGTGTTGTCCCTTTTTCGGAGTTGTTCGGCAGTCTGGCCCAGGCTTTCTAAGATGGCCTCCACTTCCTCTTCCTGTCCGAAGTTCTGATACAGCAGGTGAAGCAAAACACGAAATCGTCGCACGGGGTACTTATCGGTAGTGTATATACGGAGCAAGGCAGCCGGACTGGGATCGTGGAGGCGAAGAACTTGACCTGGAGAGCATTGCTCTGCGCTCAGATGCATGAGATGCTCGAGCACGGCCGCACGTTCCTGTTCGGGAAGGAAGAAAGTCCAGTCATTCCACGACTTATCCAGCTTCGCAATTGAGCGCAGAGTCCGCGATAGGGAAGAGGCTTTCTCGGTCGATGCCCACGCCAGAGCGGGAGACTGTGTCGCCAGAGCTGTGGCGACATCGGAAAGGACGCCATCTTCGGCCATATTGGTACAGATGGAACGCAGAGTTGCCACTGCGTCCTCACTCCGGCCTGCTCCTTTGCAGAGATCGGCGAATAATTCGAGTTTCATGGACAGCTGCGCCTTTTCCTTGTCGACGGAGGACCGGTCCTTCACACTGTCGATTGAACGACTCAAGGATTGAAGGAGCTGCTTGTTCAGATTTTTGGATCGATCTTTCATCTTGCGCAGCTCCAGGAATCTGGAAAAGTACAAAGTCGATATTTTGACGTGATAGGTCCCAAGTTGCTCCATTCTGGTGGAGGAAATGGCTGCATCGCAGACAGAGTCCAGCAGAGTGGCGCAATTTTGAAGAACGTCATCCATCTGCTGCCACTCAATGCCGCGGGTCGCAATCTCAGATTTGACCACCATGAGGGTAGCATCGAGCGTTTGGTTGATCGACTGGAGAACAGCTTGCCTTCGTTGATCAAACTGTAGGGTTTGCTTTGCCGGGGCGTCTTTGCTCGGGGCTGTGCCCATCCATCGCCGAACGAAGCGTGGATATTGCAGAATAAAGGTTTTGAGTAAAGCGCTGATCGTTTGGTCAAGTGACTTGCATTCGCTCTTCAGGTCTGACTCCTTCATCAGGAGCCCAACGACGGATCGTCTCACAGCTGCGAGACTTTCAAGAAGCTCATTGAGCTCGCTGACAGTACCGCTCAAACTGCCACCCAAGCTATCCGTGACTTCCTGCAGCAACTGCCCGATCCCGGAATCCAACTCTGGCTTTTTCAAAGCGGATGCTAGTATTCGAGCCGAAACGGAGCACACCATGACAGCTGAATCGGAAACATGGGAGAGCGACGATTTGAGTCTTTCGAACCAGCAGCAGGCTCCGTCGTATTGTCGAGCAGCATGAGCCACAGACCCTAGAACTTGGTAAATGCTTGAGAGCGGAGACTTGGAGGAGGTTGATGGCTCATGCTTGTTGAGACGTATTATCTGGGTGAGCGCATCATGCGCTGCTGATAGCGTTTGGTAGAGCAAGTTGTCGTCGGCTAGTCGTCTGGCAAAGGCACGAGCACACCGACTGAAGGGCGTCAAGACTTCATCGTCAATATTGCCCTTGTGGCCTGCCAATTTCCACCATCGTAGCTGAGTGCGAAAAGACAATGACTGCAGCTCAAAGACGACGAGTGGACTCGGACTCAGGCGGCAGTTCGTGGCTACTGCGTCGTCCTGGATGGAGATACTGGGCAGCATTGACAAGAGAGTCTGGGACACAGTGGCTAGCTGACGAGAAGCCTTTTGGGACTGCTTTTCTCCGCCCTCCGCCATTTTGAGCAGCAACATGATCGGACTGCTGGGATCTTCTTCCTGGAGCATTGGTAGCAGTGCTTCGATATGAGATGGTCGTTTCGTGGCACAGACAAGCTTGAGGACCTGACTTTGCAGAGTGGTGATGATGGGCAGCGTGGCTTGAGAAAAGCCTCCTTTAAATTCGAGCAAGTCTGCAATTTCTGCCGCAACGCTCGTTTTCTCGCTAGGCACCGGCTTTGTTGTTTTTGCGGTTTCTGGTTTCGCGGCCGGCTCCAGTCGACGCTTCAATACTCTCATCTCCTTCAAGGCTTGATCGTGTAGGTTCAAACTCAGAAGCTTTCCGATGAATGCCGACATGCCGCTTTCTACTTGAAAGTCATATTGGGGATCCTGAGCTGCGGATTTCATGGAACGGAGGCAAGCGAATGCCGCGCGCGCGCATTCCACCGTAGCCAGACATCCCGTGGATTGTGCTGGTGGCGGCGTAGGTTTCGGCTTGGTTGTACAGACGCTCGTCGTCGTTGCGACCCTATTCAGGGTTCTCGGCTGGATCGGCGACAAGGGCGTTGAGAGAGACCGACGCAAGTTCCGCTTCGACTCGGGCGGAGAAGTATTCTCAGTCGGTTTGCGAGGTGTGGATGGCGGCTTCGCAGCCTCTGTGAGTGCCTTTAACGCCAAATTGATAACCTGTGTGGCCAAAACTGTCCTGTCCCTTGCGCTTAGTTGCCCGCGTTGCGAGTTTGCTTTCTTCGCCGTGGTAGCGATTCTTGATTTCGCAGCAGAGGCGGATTTTGTAGGACGGGTCGCCGACACGGAAGCAGATGATGAACAAGATGAATCTGACTCAACAAGGAGGAGCTCCTTGAGACTGACGACAGTGGCTGGCGTGCATGTCGTAGTGGAGGAGATGGCTGCCTTGACGGCGTCGGAAGAAGCTTGTAACGAAGCCATGGTGATATTATTTTGTGTGTGGCGTGCGTGGTGAAGTAATCATGTCGTTCGTCGCAACGTAAAAAAACAGTCGTGGGCTCGAAAACGCTCGAAAACACGAAAAAAGATGCAAACAGATGCAAGGGTGGCCGGATTCCCCTTCCAAACCTAGAAAAGACAATATGCGATTCTGTATGCCGATGACGGTGAGCTAGTACTGTAAGTGCAAAACAATACGCTTCGGTTTGTTAGGATTTGGTGTTGAGATGCAGTGGAAGATGGGACCGTTTGAGTGGGGCGAAATGTCGGTCGTTGTCCGGGGCAACCGTTTGCGGACTCCGTATGTACTGGTACCTAGGTACCTAGTGCCTGACTTGAAACTTCCAGGCAGTTTGTGAGGCGTCAAAATTTGCGAAGTCCATCGACGACACGAAAAGAAAGCCATCGACGACGCCTCCAGTCAGGTCGGTTCATCAAACATGAAGACGCGCCGACTTACGCTTCCGGCACTCTGTGCCAGCCGCGTGTGTACTGGAACGCGAGCTTCCATTCCACCCCTGCGCGGCCTTCGCTTTTCAAGCACCGGGCCCCTGAGCGTTGCTGATCCGGCCTTCTGGAAATCTTTGATCCCGAAGCCCTTTCGGAAGGAATACCGCAAGCACGGCAATGGGAAGAAGTCGAAGGAATGGAATCCAGCGACGTTTTTCATCAACATGTTCATACTTATTGGATCCATGCCGATCCAGATGATTGCGTTGCGGAAGCAGTCTAAGGAATATGATCGGCAGTCGTCGCTCAAGATAGCGCGACTGCACGAAACTCTGAGAAGGCTTCGAAATGGGGAAGAGGCTGATGGGAATGAGATTCTGGGCGGTGTTGATGAGGCGCAAAAGGATCTCGATTGGGCAGAACGTGCGTGTCAGATAAGATCGTCGCTCGTCTTGACAGGAAGAAATACCAGTTACTAACCCATGTCTTGCAGTGCTAAGAGCGGTAGGCAGTGAGTCGATGAATCGAGGAGCAGAATCGGCGAGACTGCCAGCGGCGCAAGATACGACCACGACCACGACAACAAAACCACCGCTGATGAAAGATCAAGAAGAGCCTTCCACGACGAAGCCACAATCGTCAACGCTCGGCAACTTTTTTTGACACCTTCTAATTCTATCTTGCTCCTCTGACATACATATTGCATAGTACAATGTAAAATTGTGTTATGATCAAGACATCATATCCTTGAAGATAGCCGACTCTTGTCTCGACACGGGGTGATAGTGAGAGACGGCATCAGATTCTCTCAGCCGAGAAACCAGGGCCGGCAGCACTTCGTCTGTGGACAGTTCAACTCGGACGGCGCGTTCTCCCTTCTGATGAGGATCCACGTCAGCAAAAAAAGTCTCCTCTCCCCTCACGCCACCCACATTCACTATGGCGATGGGCATGCCGCGGTCTCTTGCTCGTTTCGCCAGCCTCCATGCCGAGTACGTCGCAAGAGATGTCCCGAGGATGAGAAGCCTACCAGCACGATCAATGCTATCTTCTGCGGTAGTCTTCACTTGGGACTCGATGCTCTCTCCGAACATGACGACAGCCGGCTTGAGCACACCAGCCGTGCTCGGTATAGCCCACGCGCCGTCCGCGTCGACCCGAACCACATGCCGCTCACCAGATGCATTTCTCGGTGGATCGGCTAGACATTTTGGACACGGCGGATATCGAAATGTCGTGTACGGAGCCTCTGGTAGATCCACGTCGCCGTCCGGGTTGGCCTTTAGGCCTCTGAATTTCCGCTCCTCCGTACTTTCCGTGTCTAGAGCACCCGAGGCCGTGGCCTCTGCCAGAAGTGCTGCCCAACGAGGATTCAGCCGCGACAAGTCTTGCTGGAACTGCTCGCGAGAGAATTCCGTCTTGCAGCTGGTGCAAACTGTAGCTCGAAGATAGCCATGTAGTTCTAGGCAAGGTGTCTGCGGGTGGGCCTTGGGATGGAATGAATCTACGTTTTGCGTAATAACACTGCGGACCAAGCCCAGTTTCCCCAAGTCCCTGATCGCGTAGTGTCCCGCATTCGGGTGAGCCTTGTCAAGTGAAGACCAACCCAGGAAGCTGCGCGCCCAGTATCGTTTGCGCACCTCGTGGTTGCTCACAAATTCATAGTGGTAGATTGGTCGATAGGTCTTGTTCACTCTGTACGTGCCCTTGACGCCGCGGTAGTCGGCGAGACCAGACGCAACGGATAGCCCTGCGCCGGTGAGAACAACGGTCGAGTCGGGAAGATGGCCCGAGGGCGGCGTCTGGAAGAAGTTGAGTAAGGCCGAGAGGCCTCCTTGAAAAGTTGTAGCAGTCGAGGGAATGATGGTAGGAGCTGGTAAGATGTCCGTGTAGGGAATTCGCATGCGCAGTTTGCTCATTGCAGGTTATGGTATATCTGTGCAGCCTGGAATGGCTGTACCTCTGAAACACGCGGTGGATCGCCTATTTTCGAGGTAACGATGTTGTTATCGTGGACCTGAGTCACCTGACGTCGGACGAGACTGATGAGGTCATTGAGCAGCAAGCCTTAGTTCTCACCCTGTCAGCCACAATGAACAATGACGAGGCTGCAATGGAGGCAATCAGATGAATTCGAATACCATGCGAATTTTTATACCTAGGAAAGAAAACAACTGGCGAGGCGATCGTGAGTTGTAGGTAGTCTTCACGTATTCCTGATCGCATGCGCATGTGTGGAATACATGACGTGGGTGAATGCACCCAGGTCCCAGACCCAAGGCACCACTTAAACTGGAGGGTATAGTAATTCCTACCCTCCCAAGTAGGGATGGAACTTTTACCGAAAATATACTATTTACGTAATACACGCGTAATAATGAAATAAGCATCTTACAATTACATTACAGGTGATGCGTCACGTGCGATCAACCT
>SRQH01000791.1:0-10824 GCA_018360345.1 Claviceps sp. LM84 group G4
ATTGCCTAATTTTCGTCCTATGGTAAGCTTAGGGCCAACGCACAAGCTTGTAGGGTCACGTAGAAGCTTAGGGGAGGACTTATACAGAATGGGGGTCACACGCGAAGGTATATGTATGTAGTACATGGTGTCTATGTCAGAATCGGATTCCCATCGTAGTTCCCCTGAAGTCATCTCGGCTCAGCGGTTCGGACCCGACATTATTGCCTCGGACCGTTTTTTCGTAGCTGGAGAAAAGCTGCACGGAGGGTGACGATGATTGTGCTGCCACAACAAAGGCAAAAATAGGCAGCTCAGCCCTCTGGTCGTTTACCGTGTCCTGCTCCAAGCGAATTTTTAACATTGAAGAGCAATGAGAGCCTTGCGTTGGTCGTTCCATCCGGCCAACCAAACTCTTCAACGCCCACAAATGCTGTTCGAAGCGGACAAAGTCATCGCGTATGTCATCTAGGCTCTAGCACAGTATGTCGCAGGAGTTTAAAGTCCGCGGCGGCCAGATAACGGCGTCTGCCTTACGTTCTAGGGTAGGGTTGCTGAGCAGTTGGAGGTGGACGTGGTGCAGACCAGTGGCCAGCGTCCGGTAATCTATCCGCGTAATCCTCTGGTACCTGGCGGAATCCGTACACCTTTTCGAAATAGACCATACGTTTGGGACGCACATCCACTAGCATTGTTTGTTCCTCTTCCTTGATTCTCATGAGTGCGCGTTTTTCTCTAATCTCTGCGACAATGGCCTCCGACGTCACCACCTCTGGTGCCTGGTCCAACTCCATTTTGGGTGTTGCTTGTGGCGTTCGTAAATAAACAATAAGAGACTGAGGTCGGGGGGTGCTGCTGCTGTAGTCTGGCGTCGGTAAAGAAAAATCTTTTTCAGGCGTGAAGGGAGTGGGAGCATATGGCAGATACGATTGCTCAGGAAGAAGGAAGATAATTGTTCTGTTCTGTTCTACGGGATGGACCAGACCCTTTTATACCTATCTAAAAGGGACAGAGCGACCGATCAATGCCTTAGGTAGCTCTATCTTCCCGTGAGACCCGGCATGAGAACTGGCCCATCGGCTAACGAGAGCGTCCAATGCATGCTCATTGCTGAGACAACTGTGTTGGCCTCAAACGTGCATTGCATTGAAGTTTGAACCCCAAGGCTGCTGACTAGGTACAGTATGTACCTGGTATGTATCGATGGACCCTTGCGAGTCTGTGAATACTAGACAACCACAGGTACTTGGGTAGAGACCCATGTACAGTCTACGGATAGATACATACCATTACATAGATATTTACATACCTATGCATAGGTACTCCGTACGACGTGCGGGGCCTTGATTGTGTTAATTCCATTTTCTCTTGCGGTGTTTGACATAGGTAGGTACGTAACACGTTACACGTAACACTCTGATCTGGTGCGTTCTTCCATTATTTCAAGAGACAACCCCAAAGATAAAAATCCACTTTCGATGGCCCTCTTTACTTTTTTCCGTTTATGAGGTACGTAGTACAACATACGGAGTACATACTCTCTTGATCCGGTTGGCGTACGTGCAGAATCATCCGCATCATGCGGTGCCAATAACCTTCGTTCATACAACTATGGACTCTGTTGTTTCAGCTCACCTTGATGATGATCAAATAGGTATGTATGCAAAATCAGGAATACATAGGTACTAATATGTAATTAGATCACCTCCACCGGTCCGCTCGGAGACAAGGCACGAAGAGTGCAGCTGGACTGCTGACCTCTCATGCATGTTCGTATTCTGACGGTGACGGTATTCATGACAAACTGACTCAAACACATGTGTATGTACTCCTGGCGCGGCCAAGACTCAAATCTCCGGCTGAAATCTCCAAAATCGGATCCAACACTAGGTATGTATCTACCTTTCAGTACCGGTCCATCACCCACTTCTTACGCACAACGACATCCATCTCCCTGAGGAGCTTCGTCTCCGCCTTCTTGACCTCCACGTACCGCTGCACCAGATCGTACCCCATGAGCGCCGACATGTCCTCGTCCTTATCCAGACAGGCGAGCGCTTCATCGATGCTGGCCGGCAGGTTGGAATTGATGCCCAGGTTCAACCGCTCCTCCCAGGACAGCGTAGCAGGATCCCTGATGCAATCGCCCCATACGAGCTTCTCCTTATTAGCCACGCCGTTGACGCCCGCGACGATAAGCGCCGCCATGGCGAGGTACGGGTTGGCGAGCCCATCGATGCACTTGATCTCCCAGTGGCTATCGCAGATCTTACGCAGGGGCGCTTCGCGGTTCTGCGTGCCCCATGTAACCCAGGTGCCGCCCGCCCAGACCCCGTCCTGGACGCGCTCGTAGCTAACGAGATTGCTGTAGGTAAACGCACATATGGCGCGGAGGTGGTAGAGGATGCCCGCGTAAAAGGACTCGTAAACGGCTTGACTGGGAGGTGATGACACGCCGTTGTCGGATATGGTCGTTAGGGACATGTGCGTGTGCGCCGCCGTACCACATGCATCGACAAGGGGCTTCGGATGCAGCGTCATGCGATAGCCATGGGCGCTGGCGCGGGCTGAGAGCACCTCACGAGCAAACACCAACGTGTCGACAGCTTCAAGCGCCGGCGCCGCGGGCAGGACAATCTCAAATTGGCCCTTGGCGCTTTCTGCGTGCAGCATCTCCACGTACACGCCTGCGGTGTCGAGTTGCTGGATCGCGGGCTCGAGCACCTTACCGACGACTTGATGTTCCGTGGCTCTGGCTGATGACCAGCTGTGTCCGTCGGCGTCCACCGATCCGTAGTGGCCGCTACGCGTCTCGCGTACGAGACACAATTCGATTTCAAAGCCCAAGGTGAGCTCAATATCGAGCTCTTTCGCCCGCTGTACAGCAGCTTTGAAGCTGCTTCGTGGGCAAAGGGCTGCCGCTGTGCCGTCGTCGTTTTCGAAATCGCACATGAGCATGGCATGTCCTGGTTTGGGACCTGGCTTCAAGGAGGCTGCATCGGCGCGAAGCTTGTACATTCCGCTGGGGTCTAGGTTGGCGATGAGCGTGTCGTTTTGCAGCATGCCAAGCGCTGCTTCTGTGACTCCGACCGTCAACGGCTCGCGACGGCGAAGAAGAGATAGTGCCCTGCGCGGGGGGAGGAGTCTTAACCGAGTGGTTCCGGTGTAGTCGGACCAGTATAGACGCAGGAATGGCGGCGTGTCGCCCGTCTGCCACTTGAGCAACGACTGCAGCAAATGGTAATTTTGTGGATTTGGCGGTTCGGAAGTAGTTTTGCCATCATCATGATTATCATGGTCATCATGGTCATTGTCAGCGGAATTGGTGCCCGCCAGACGGCTACTGACGTCAATGCTGCCGCCGCCGCCGCCGTCGTCGTCGTCGTCGTCGTCGCGTGAGAGAGTGAGGCCCAGATTATACAATCTGTTGGAAGTATGAAACAACATATCTTCCACCATCCTGGCGGCATGTGACCATGACATGTCGCCCTGGCGAACAAGTCCACACAACACCCCATGCAGCACGTTTCTCATCTGCAAAACAGCCAGGAGATATGTCTCGGGAAACCAGTGACCGTCGGTGCTCCAGATGATCTTTTCCCAGGGACACAGCTCGAGCATGTGGCGCACAACGGCTTCCTGCCCATCACGGCTGACAAAGGGGAACACCTCACCAATGTCAGCATACACGTTGGCATACATGGCGGCCATGTATCCCATCTCGCGATCAAAAGGGTAGCCCGAATGCAGCAGCACCATGGGAACAGTCGGATACGCCCGCACAAACTCCTGCAGGTGAGCAGGCGACGACCGCGTGAGGGTCAGGTCATTGTCGCCGAGCCCCGTATGGAACTGGATGGGCTTCGGCTTGAACTGGTTTGTCTGAGTCAGAGTTTGATCCTGCCCCGACTTCGTCTTCGTCTTCGTGTCCGTGGCGGCGGCTTCGCGAATCATCTGCGCCAGCCGATGCACAAGGAACTGGTTGAGCGGTCTCTGGTCGACGCGCGTAAACCTCGTGGCATTCGGAGCGCGCCTCTGTGCGAAAATATCCGCAAAGGCTTGGAGAGCTTCATCCTTGTGCTCCTCCGGTGCCACATCCAGGCCCGTTCTGTAGCAAATGACCGACTTGAAGCCCACCACGTCGTCGTCGGCAATGGCGGCCACGAGAGCAGACTCGAACGCGGTAATGGCAGCCTCGAAGGCACCTTCAGCTGTTTCGTGGGCGAGGCAGGCCTCTTCGATGAGTTCTGCGGCGATGTGTTCGATGCGAACGATGCGCTTGCTGGCGCTTGGTACGAACTTGTTAAAGAAGTCGTATGGCTCGACGGCCTCGGGGTTGTCCAAGCCGTCGTCCACGAGGATGCATGCTATTCCGGAGAGGCATCGGCGTGTCCAGCGCTCGTAGTCGGCATCGGAGACACGTTTCATTTCCACGGCGGCTTGGACGGCATCCCAGCTTTCGCGACATCCTAGCTCGTCCGCTAGCTGCTTGACGGCGCGTATGTGAGCCAAGCTGGTGCGCGACGAGTCGAGCGCTTCGCCATGCGCTTCGGACACAATGGTCAGGAGCGGATAACGGCTAAGTTGGTCCTTCTTGAGGAGCGGATGTGCGTGGTTGTCGATGATGCTTGTTGCATGGATCAACCGGCGCAGGGCCTCGGATCCGGCGATGAAGTCATCATCCATGGTGCGACAGCGGTCGATGCAGTGCATGACATGTCGTGAACAAGCTTTCGAGTTGCCTTTTGTTTTTGTTTTTCTTTGCTTTTTGTTTGATCGGTTGGTTTCTATGGAAAGCAGTTCTTCTTTTTGGTCCTAATCCATTATGACGGCATTTTCCTGCCTCATGAATTCCATCATACATCAATAAGGTCAGCCTCCTCTGTCATCAATGACGTCACCGGATTGAGATGGGGGCCTTCAGCTTTATCCAAGTTTGGCAATCAACATCTGCGGTAAAGCGGGGCGAACCAAACTAGGTACTAATAAACTGCGCACAGGAAGAATTTTATTGAAAACACCCGTTTGTCATCATTGGTTTGTGAACTTTGTGCTACATACTATATTCCAAACTCTTCAATGACGCTTCTGGCCGCGGTAAACGGAATTCCACAATCCACCGGCTCCATCTTGAACCCAAATCCCAGGGGCCCCCCCACAGCGATCCCCTTTTCAGTCTTCCACAATGGACTGCAAGGAAGCACAATCACATTGACGCGCAGCCCGAATCGCAAATCTTGGGAGCCAATGGCCTCACCATCATGACCCAGGATGGAGATCAAGTCTGGCACGGTGGCTACCACTTCCCGGGACTCCTCTGAGGCAGAAGCGTCACACAATGCGGCATAGAGATATTCGTTCTGGAACGGAATCACCAGATGCCTGTCGCATGCATCGCCTGCGCTCGGCCCAGCTTCACGCTCGGCTTCGGTAAAAGGAGCCAGGACAACGGCGCCCATCGTGTAGCCACCGTCGAGATGCCGTTGGACGTCAATGATCTTTCCTGTGAAGAGCACCTTTCCCGGGCATACGTCCAACTAGATATGATTGACATTCTGCGTCAGTGCTGGTCATGTGGAGAGACGTTCGTTATTGGCATTGGAAGGGGGTCGTTGCATACAATCGCATCTGTATAGCTCGTCTTTGAGCGTCTCGCCATGTGAACTGCTCTACCAAGATACCAGCTCTGTGAGATGGTATTCGTGACGGCAACCGTTTTGGCCATCTTTCCCGAAATGGGATTGGTGCTCGTCGCGCAGCTGAGGCCGAGCTCGATCGCGGCAGTGCGAAGGCAGGCCTCCAGGCGGACGCTACTATCCGCACTCTTATCGACACATTCCATCAGCTTTCGAACAGACAGACAGAATCATACATAGCGTACGCGGATGGTGTTTCACTTACGAGCGCTGCCAAAGCGTTCCCACGCGCGTCCGTGATCATGACCGGACACATGTTATGGCCGTAGACGGAAAACGTCACTGTTCGGACACGACTATTCAGCCAAATGTCTCTCGCATCTTCAAAGCGGGCAGATCTACTTACCGTGGTAAATAGTCGGATATGCGCGACCCATTCCATCGGCATCAATGATGGGGACGTCAAAGTGTGCACCGACTGGCAAGATGCAGAGTCCATTTCCACCACCACTGTATCATCCATCCATTGGTTAGGTCTGCTGCATACGAACGACATTGTACGGACGTTTCACCTACATTTCATCTGCCAACACCCCGTCAAATCGATCAATGTTCCGCATTTTGTTCAACGCATTGATGGCGTCAATTATTTCGTGTCCGGCAGCCAGTCTCTCGTTGATGACGCTGGGGCTTCCGTACCACGCCCCGAGGCAAACAGTGGCGTCATCCTTCAAAGACGTGGGCGATATGATCCGCATTCGGCCTCTACTGTAAGAATTCAAGGCTTTCAAGCTCTTGAGGTACTCATAATATGTTGGCCCTCCGCCTCCAGTTCCGAGAATCGCACATCCAGTCGAAATGAACTCGAGATCAATATCAGAGGGATACCAAACGCCATCTCGCACGTCTGGTCGATAGGTAGCAATATCTATACCTAACGAGGGTTTTGATGAGGGGAAAGAGGTACGAGAGGTGCTGATTCTGTCGCTATCGGCTTGTCGGCCAGAAACCGAGTCGTCATGGGTGTGCGGGTGAGAGGGCGATGGTATTGGTGATGATCGTGGCGACGGCAGAGGCGATATCGGCCGTGAAGCTAATGACAGTGGTGGCGATAATGATGATGATGATGATGATGATGATGAGAACTCGACTGGGACAACAGGGCGTCCTACTGCTCGTACTTGAATCCTGATTGTTACTTGCGACATGTACTGCAGCGGCATCTTATTCACCTCGACAATCTTCACATCGTCCGCTGCGGCACCCTTTGAAACTGCCGTAGCAATAGCTTTTTCGCAAGCCGCAGCAATGACCGCATTCTCATCCTTTCCTTGCAGAATTTCCACTGTGTCGATCTCGCCACAGATCTTCCCTATCGCGGCTCCAACGGCATTGGCTGCGCCCTGGTGAATAGGATGGATGCACTTGTCAACGCCTCTTATGTAGTCAGCTGCCAGAATGGAGCCACCTCCCACCAGAATGACATGGACAGGCGCTGTGGACATCTTCATCTTGTCAATGACAGTCTCCAGAAGAAAGTTCAATTCCCTCCGTGCGGCCTGGCGCGTTTCTACAGGCACGTCACTGACCAGGCTGGCATCGCCAAGCTGAACAGATCCTTCTGCCACAACAATGTCCGTTGCCGTCAAGGTTGGGCCGCCGAATACGCGGGCTTGAGCCAGAAGCTCATGGCCGACGGAGCTTGGCCCGACAGACACGGAAGTTGGACAAGAAGAGCATTGAGACGGAGGTGATGAGGGAGACGAAGAGGGCGAAGAGGGCGAAGAGGGCGAAGAGGGCGAAGAGGGCGAAGAGGTCGAAGAGGGTGACGACGCAGTAGACGAGGCAGATGAAGAAGGATAGGAAGCCGTTTCGACTTTACTTCCGCCACCTAGACCAATGGAAACCACCTCTGGTATGGAAAAGGCGGTTCGGACACCCGCAATTTCGACAAAGCCAGGCGCTTGGCGCGGAAACCCCGAGGGCAGCAAAGCACATACATCTGTTGTCGTGCCTCCAATGTCGACGACCAAAATCTGAGGCTCCACCACGACCTCGCCCTTGTCCTCGTTGAGTGTGGACGGCGTACTACTCCTGACCTCGGAGTGCTCCTCGTGCAAGCCCGCGAGGAACGCAGCACCACTCATGCTATTGCTTGGTCCGCTGGCAAACGTCTTGATGGGAAAGTCGGCTGCCGTGTCAGCATCGATCAAGGTGCCATCATTTTGGGAAAGATACAGAGGACACGTCAAACTCAAGCGCTCCATGGCCCGTTTGAAGCCATCTTTGACGTTGTGTCCCGTGCGAAGGATGGCGGCATTAAGGATCGTGGCGTTTTCACGCTCGAGAAAGCCGGTCGGACCTATGTGCTTCGAGCACACCACCCGCAGCTCGGGTTGTTCATCCAGCATAATGGCCTTGCATTTCTCCTCGTATATGTCGTCGTGGTCCAGAGGTGAGAATACGCCCACGAGCGCAACGGCACGCACGCCCGAAGCCACGATTTCCCGGGCTGCGGAACGGACTTGCGCTTCGTCCAGAGGGGCGATGGGACGGCCGTCCATTTCCAGGCCTCCGTCGAGATAATAGGCGCCCCCGTCGAGCACATTATGAATACCGAGGGGGAAGCCTGAGAAGGGGGGCATTTGCCTGGTAAAGGGTCCGCATAGTCTCACAACAGCGACTTGGTCCAGTCTCGTGGCATCTGCTTCAATCAGGGCATTGATAAAGTGCGTGGTGCCAATGGCAACGCTGAGTATTCGGCTGCGGTCTACCTTGGAGGCCTTTAATATGGCAACGATAGCAGCCTCGATACCGCTGGTGATGTCTGGTGTCGTGACGGCCTTGTGAGACGCCAGCACACCTCTTGTGGGCTCATGGGCGGCTTGGACGTCGAGTATGGCAGCATCTGTGTTTGTCCCGCCTACGTCAACACCGATCCGGTAGAAGGTCATGGTGGATGTAATGTAGGAGGTAGAAGATGTCTGGGCTGCGCTTTGAAATCGACGGCACAGAACGTCGACAAGAAGTAAAACGCTGAATCAGGGAGAAGGAGCTCTGGCACAGCCAAAGATAGATGAACGAGACGAGGATCAGAGAAGCTGGAATAGATGTTAAGGTAGACCGAGTGGCTTACGTTGGACCGGCTTTCGGCCGATTGATAGTGGTGGCGATGTCGGCCGAGACGAGGGCGAGGAGCAGTTCTCGGAAGCTGAGTATAAACTCACTCGGTGGCGTGATGCGTCAACGCAGATACATAGTGGTTGGTTCCTGAATCTGATACATATCTATACTCCGAGCAGCTACCTAGATGATGCATGTCGCGGCTGCCAATGAGCCTTTAATTTGTACAACCTGATCAGCTTTAGGCAAAATACACACTACCTACATACATACCTACTTCCAAGTGACTTTGAAACCTCTTTTTTTTTTCTGGGCGACCCGGCCATGGGGAATAACAACAGATGGAAGTACGGAGTAGGCATGTGTGATGTAGGTACCTACCTAATAACTACGGAGTAGATAATTGACAGCATGATGACTCTTCGCACCGCCAGAAAACTCGTATGCCTTGCCCAAAAGATGCACTGTGACTCTATTAAAAAAGTCAAGCGCCTTTGACACAGATGACGTTGGACGGAGCCACAGACAGACCCGTGTAAGCGGTTCTGTGTCGCTGCAGCCTGCAGGCGATGTTGAGACATGATATGATGCCGAGCGGCGAGCATGCCACCACACACCACAACAAGTTACTGTACAAAAAATCAAGAATCAAGGTCAAGGCGGCTAGACACCAGACTACAATTAGATACCAATGACGCAAACCGTCATTTTTTAATTTTTTTAATTTTTTTTCCCTTCCCACCTCGCATCTTTCGCACGCACCAACCCAGTAAGTAATAGATTGTTGGCCGAGAGCGAATTTGATCGGAGAGGCCGTCTTTTGCCTATACAAACGCAAAATTCGAAGCGAAGCGAAGTGGGCGCCGACGCTTCAGGGTCCGAAACCATAAAAAATACCTGCATATGTACCTTACCTATGCGCGGGGAGGCGTCACGACTCACAATACAAGCCAAGCCGCGCGGTCTGAATTCATCTACGGAGTACTCCGTATAATAACATGAACAACTACATATATACATACCTAATCGACCTAATCGAGTACATACGTATGTAGGTACCTATACCACCTAGGCATGTTTATCTAGCTTAAGCTAGTCCCATCTAGGTACCTTAGGTAGCCTGAATGCCCCGAATTTCGGGTTCTCTTCAATCAGCCGCAAACAAACGCCCCCCCCTTTGCCTTTGATTTGCCTTTGCCGCGATCTCCACTTCACGGCCAACTAAGACAACGACCGTCGAGTCTCGACAACCACGTGAAGGGAACCCAGTCGTTAGAATCGGGGGGGAGAAGCCGAAATCTTATGTATGTACTCCGTACTCTGTATATACATTAATTAGGTAGGTACTCATATTAAGTTGATCAACTTTATTTTCGAATTTGCCTTTTTCTTCCACACGTCGTGGACTCGTGGTATGTATATACCTTAGGTACCTAGGTAGGTATGTAGGTACATACGGAGTTCTTGGATTCAACAATCGGCATGGTTTGCGCGGCAGTTGTCATTGGCGCGTCAGCCAAGCCACGGCCCAGCCGTTCGTTCGCGTGGCTGCGCAGCATCGTGTGGGTGTCTGATGAGTCGTGCAGTTGGCCAGCTTCATTCTCAGCCTTGCAAGTTGACGAAATCACGTCGGAACTCCTCCGCTTCCAAACTCATCATATACAAGTCATCATAATCAACGCGCCAGCATGGAAATTCGAGTTGGTGCTTACCTATCCAGTGGTTCATCTGGAGACTGGCCGCCTTGTGCGTGCGTTGTAAGTTGCTGAAATGTTATTTGTGAAACGCGGGACGAGATTTGCGAGAATCTGCTCCGGCTCTGGCTGAGAAAGCTATTGGACCGAACCGGTGGCGTTCTCATCTCAAGTTTGAAGTCTTGCCCCCCCGGATTTGCCAAATGCCAACTGCAGTGGCACCAAGGACCCAGTACGTGCTCCGTAGGTATGTACATGTGTAGGTACTTTTTGTACGGAGTATGTACAGCCCCACCAAGTGAATAACGCGAAACGCCAAATTGGACCCATTTTGGATCACCACACCTATTTATTTCACTTCTTCGCAATCTAGCCATTTAAAATGTCAAAAA
>SRQH01000792.1:0-10822 GCA_018360345.1 Claviceps sp. LM84 group G4
AGACATGGCTGCTCAAAGATGATGGGTTGGTTTTTGGATGAAGCTAAATTGACGCGTCGCGACGAAAAGTGGAGAGATTTTCGCGTTATTCATTTGGGGCCACTGTATGTAGTACATACATGTACGAGTCACGACTAAAATTGGGCGACAAAAAGACTTGCCCACTGCGGCGCCTACTGGCAATCTACGTAGGTAAAATTGGGTGGCTTTACCTCACATCCTCTCTCGATGCACCCTTCTCGATGCAGATGTACTCCTTCTTCTTCCGTCGACAGCACCAGCTTGACATATCTGAACTGACGAGATTGCGTTCAAATCATGTGCGTATGGCATTAGAAGCCATCATGTGAGTGAGACAGTCAGATATCTCATTATGCGCGAGGTGGGAGTGTGAAGGTCAGACCAGGGCGTCGCCGCCGATGCAAGATGTTCACCAACCTAAAGCTCTATGATATTTCAACGCTGGGTAACTCAACCAAACCTAGATGCAAAGCCATAATATGGACCTTTCAAGAAACGTGTGACTCAGGGGACCGGATACGTATGTATTTATCTTGATTAGCAGTGAGTCGTGACACTGGAAAGCCAGAGATATGTGGCGTCTAATCCAGAGGAACCACCCATGGCTTCTCGAGGCAGTTCATCGAATCATCACAAGTTAGCTGTGTGAACGAGCTCGTTATAGTGCCTAAAGATTGTGTCGTCGTTCATGAAATTTTGAAGATATTCCCCAATCTTACCGCGATCAATGACGCGTGGCACGCCGCCTCTCTGTGAGTTGGGGTCTCCTGGGAGGACGATGAGAGGACCCTGATCAGCATTGAACTTCGCTCCTATAGATAATAGAAACAGTCTGAGGCGATTCTGATTATCTGCGTAGGTATCATGAAGTTTTCCATTGACGTTCCATAGCTTTACTGAATCGTACATGATAGGAAAGGCGCTTTAAATAAGTATGTAAGATACATACAGGAGGTTGAATAACTTATGGTACTCAAATGAAGACTCGAGGGATTACCATCTTCTTTGAACGAGTGAGTGCCAGTCAACATTTGTCATTTCTTTTGTTCTTGCCCAATGGAGGTCCTATGTACTATGTAGGATCTTTCCATCATCCTCATCGTCATCTGCCTTTAACTTGCATAGTGCGTCCTCAATCCAAGCATGTTGACCCTCTCGTTCCACTGCATGCATGGCCACTGTCACGTCTTTGAGCTTGGCCACAACGTCAATGACACCATCATTGACCCTTTGAAAATATCTATCATTTGCTTCTCTTCGTTTTCTGCCCAGAATTATATCCATCTCGGACTTTCCTGCCAGATCGGGCTTTGACAGATTCTCTTCATCATTCAAAAGTCTGGTTGTTTGAGTGCGCATCCTTTGAATTTGATGAGGACCACTTCTAACGAGGCTCGTCAAGTCACTGTTCAAACCACGTCCACCTGAGGATGCAATCGTAGCCCGCATCCCCATGACGGTCACTTCATCGGCCTCACTCCTTGCCCAAGCCTGTGCAAGTCCGATCTGTGCAGAGCGTAGGTCGGAAAGCTTTTGACTGTGTTCATCACTAAACACATTACTTCCGCTCGACGCGGACAGGTCGGCTCCTTCCAAGACATTTTGCATCTCGGCCCAAAGGGCATCGGCCTTAGCCGTACTTGGAGAGCTGCCGGATTGGCCGATGCCTTGCTCGTAAGAGGCCACCACATAAGCATGACGAAAAGAGGTACTACGATCTAGACTGGATTGTTCTCGCCGTGTTGGGGTTACAGGCCCAGTCCTAATGACAGTCGGGGGCCTTGGACTTGTGAGAGACACATGCGAAGCGCTGGCTGAAGGATGAAGGAATAGCACAGGAGGAGGTTCGCGCGATCGACTGGTCGGCTTCGGCTTCGACATCGACATCGAAATTGCTGACGCGTGGAGTTGGCGCATACCTGTCAAAGGTAGACTGGACCAAGGAAAAAGTTGGCCCTCCCAGTAGCCACGTGATGGAAGAACAGATGAAGCCTTTTGAGTCACGTGATGATGGCCGCCGTCCCGTGTTGCGCCACAAGTTGCCCTTGCACTCTAGGGCCGGAAAACCCTACTTGCAAATTCGGGACCAGTTCTCATAACTACACGAATATCACTCACCCAACGGCGATCGGTAATCTCACAGATCGGTTTGTGCAATCCTCAACTTCAGGCGAGAATACAATACTCAATCTATTACTATTACTGAATTTGTACAGAAAATATGGCTGGAGGCAAACCACGTGGTCTCAATGCGGCGCGGAAGCTGCGAACAAACCGCAAGGACCAAAAATGGGCGGATCTTCATTACAAGAAGCGTGCTCTAGGAACAGCCTTCAAGTCTTCGCCATTCGGAGGTTCTTCTCACGCCAAGGGCATCGTTCTCGAAAAGGTTGGCGTCGAAGCCAAGCAGCCCAACTCCGCCATTCGCAAATGTGTTCGTGTGCAGTTGATCAAGAATGGCAAAAAAGTCACTGCGTTTGGTACGTTTGTATTCGGGCTACTCTGCCTTTTTGCCATTTTCTAACCATCGCATCTAGTTCCCAATGACGGCTGCCTCAATTTTGTGGACGAAAATGATGAAGTCTTGCTTGCTGGATTTGGTCGTAAGGGCAAAGCCAAGGGTGACATTCCTGGTGTTCGATTCAAGGTCGTCAAGGTTTCCGGCGTCGGCCTATTGGCTTTGTGGAAGGAAAAGAAGGAGAAGCCTCGATCGTAAAGATAGTCAACGAACCGGGGCTGCGAAAGAGACGTCTCTGTTTGTCAAATCTTCCGCACGGGGATGTTACGACATTTTAACTCGTTGCACAGTACATTTACCAGAACAATGTCAATCTGTGATGATGAAGGCAATTTCCACTTAAATGACGATCTTGCTCATGTTTGATTCGTGCTTGTCTATTATTTGTTCAATGATGCTCCTCTTTCGGAACAGTAACCTTCTCTTCCCGCGAGTTGCGAACAAGATAGTCCATCGCCAGCCCACAGCCAATGACCCCCCCCGTGATCCAGCATCCATTTACGAACCACCACCAACAGCTCTGCACATCCTTCAGCTTGACTTTCCATATCATAATACCCAATGTTACCGCAGCGCCACCGCAGCTGCCTACAAAGAAGACAGGACCGGCTCCCGAAGCTACGCCCGCCGTAGCAAGTAGAGCAACTTGAGTCGCAGCTAGGCCAGCAAGTATTTTCTTAGTTTGTGCATGGTGTTTTAAGGCTATACTTTTGATGCCTGCATTGACATCATCTTTGATGTCCATATGTGCGTATATCATGTCATAGATCACCGTCCAAGCAATATTGGAAGAGTATAGGCAGGCCGCGGCATTTAAGCCTGACGCATTGGAAAGAATATCCACACCCAACGCAGGAAAGCCCATGATTGCACCCCAGGAGAAAGTTAAGCCGAGAACGATTTGAGGATAATAGGTCACCCTCTTTGCAAGTGGATAACATGCAACAAACAGCAGACTCGGAATGCCGTAGAAGAGACATGCGGTCGGGAATTGCAACAATATGCCCAGGCCGGCAAGTAGTTGTACGCCTGTAAACACCAATGCTTTAAAGGGTGTTATTGCCCGACGAGCGATTGGGCGCAAACGGGTACGAGCAACATAGGGATCAAGATTTCTGTCCCACAAGTCGTTGATCGTACATCCAGCTCCACGCATGACTGATGCGCCAGACAAGAATAAGACAGAGGTGCCGACGACGGATCCAATGGAGGTAACGGGTGCTGTCATTGGGGCTGCCATCAAAGTAGAGAAGAGGCAGGGGAAGAACAGATAGTAGGTTCCCGAAGGCTTATCGATTCGAACGAGTTCGGCGTATGGCACCCATGATTTGGGGATTCGTGACAAGATCCCAGACTTCGGGGGTAGATAGTCTGAACGTTGTTCAAATTTGATGTGTCTTGTCGGTGGCTCATCAAAGGTTTTCTTGAGGGACGCCGCAGGAAGCCTGTGACTCTGTTCTCTGCTTAGATGTCTTGAGAATGTGCAGGCTCTCACTTTCCTGTGCGAAAGAATCGTGATGCGTTTTGTCGCCAAATGATTCCCGCAATGTGATATGCCAAAAGCGCCGGGCAGGGCTTGAGGCACGTTTACTAGCCTCATTCTGTATTGAAAATCCCCTTCAGTAAAATTTCAAAAGAAAATTAAGTATCTCCTGGTCTGCAAACAGCATTGGAAGATAAATTCCCGTCGACGGAAATATTCCGCGTCCACACAGAGGAAATATCACGTGATATTCGCACTAGGTGACAGGTCCACCTCGTCATCTGCGGACGAGGTACATTAGGCTGTAGCTGGGCCTTGATACAGGTCTTACAAAACAGAACTGCCGGCCGCTGTTGAGACATATCCATGGACAAATTCATCGCATTTTTAAATCGCCTCCCTTAGTGCGCTGCCATCTTATCAGCGCAATACCCAAGAAGTCTTTCATTGCAGTGATGGAGATAGGCCTGTGATAATCGCATATTCCAAAAGTTGCGACAACGATGCCGACATCACTTCATCCTCAGGCGAAATTTGATCCTTTGCCTCCGAATTTGGATCTTCAGCACCTGGTAGACCAGACTCCAAATTTCAAATGGGTGCAAAGAGTGTCGAGAAATCAGATTCGAAGTCTCGGCCAGTTGGAGTTCGAGAAACTTATCCAAATACACGTCGTTGACGGCGGCAAACCGCTCGTCATCGACGGCTGGGATGCAGTGCTACCGAAGCGGCTGTTCAATGCTAGATGGCTCGAACAAGCCTATGACAAGAAGCGTGAGCTCTTTCACCTGATCCTCCGACTACCACATGCTAATCTTGTCAGAGGAAAACGTGCGTGACATATCTGCCGGAAATGATATACCAATGACAACTGGACATTATCTGAGATCTATGGAACAATTAACGAACCAATGGACTCCGCAGAATTTCAGAGACGAACGTCGGCAAAGGCTATATCTCAAAGACATCGATTGCCCGCCTGAATGGCGGGAGATTTTGCAAAAGACTTTACACCCTAGCTTGTTTTATTTGAACGAGAATGTGACCATGCATGCACCGTCTGACACGACACAGAACCAGCAAGTGTTGACACATCATGACTCTGGTGAGTCATCAGATGAATGTGCACTAGCCCCTGCAGGTGACCTGATGTCAAGTCTACCAGAAGTCATGAGAGCACAAAACCTTATGTGTTACATTGGCCATGAAGGCACATATACACCGGCTCATCGGGAAATGTGTGCGTCCTTAGGTCACAATATCATGGTAGAGGCATCGGACGACAGCCAGGGCGAAAAGCCTGGTAGCTCTATCTGGTTCATGACTGAGAGCAAGGATCGTGATGTGGTGCGCGAATATTTTCTGTCCATGTTGGGTCACGACATCGAGATTGAAAAACATTTTGCCCAAGTCAATGCCTGGAAAAAGGCTCCTTTCGATGTGTATCTCGTCGATCAGCGGCCTGGTGACTTCATTGTCATACCTCCACTTGCAGTACATCAAGTTTGGAACACTGGGACACGGACAATGAAAGTAGCATGGAATCGTACTACTCCTGAAACGCTTCGGCTTGCGCTACATGAGGCTCTTCCGAAAGCGAGATTGGTGTGCCGCGATGAGCAATACAAGAACAAAGCAATCATTTATTTCACTCTTGAGAAATATTTTGCTGCATTAAAAGAATTGGAAAGACGGGAAGAAGCCACGCAAACTAGTTTCCTGGGTTTAGGCCGTGACATCGTGAGAAGCTCCCCTCGCGCAAAACAGCTCCTTAGAGATTTCAGATCCTTGTTCAGTCTTTTCGCCGAAGTCATGGTCGACGAAACGTTCGCATTCAAAGAGAATCAGGTGGAAATGCTACCGTTTGACTCATGTGTCACTTGTTCATACTGCCGGTCGAATATCTTCAACCGCTTTCTCACTTGCAAGCATTGCCTCAGAACTCTCGCGAACGGTGACGAAGATGCGTATGATGTATGCATGGAATGCTATGCAATGGGACGCTCCTGTGCGTGTGTGTCCGGTCTTCAGTGGTGTGAGCAATGGGATTGGTCGACATTGATCGAGAAGTACGAATTGTGGCGTGCGATGGTCATCGTCAACGATGGTTTGATCGACTTGAACAGCTCCCCACCCCCATTCGAAGTGCTCCGACGAAATGCAGGGAAGAAATCACTGGCACAGATATGTCAGGAAGCTCTCATCAGAAGGCCCTGGAGGGACATATTCAAACAAGTTCACGCAAAGAAGCCGAGCGACTCCGATCATGGGAGCTCCGATGGTAAAGCAAAAAAGAAGAAGAAAAGAAAACAGAAAAAAGGCTCAGTTCGAAGATGCCACGTGTGCTGCCACAAGGATTACAGCTACAGAGTCCACCAATGTTCTAATGAGGAATGTGCCGAGGCATACTGCTACGGTGTACTTTACAGAGCTTTTGATATTATGCCTCAGACCGTACTGCAGGATGAAAGCTGGCAATGCCCTAGATGTTTAGGAATTTGCAATTGTGGACATTGTCGTCGCGCAGGCAACACCAATCCTTATAGACCTAAGAACACGTCCCTTGGTCTTGATACCAGACCAATTGCTGACGATCGAAGCATTGAGGCACTTGTTGACTTCCGAGTACATAATCTTTCATGGCTCAAAGCGGCCGGAGAAGAAGGTCGCAGCAAAGATAGCAGAAGAATGCAACGTCTACGGCGACAAGCAGCCAACGCTAAAGCACAACCTGCGGATGACAGAATCGACACTCAAATAGATAATAGTAGGGAAGTGGAAGGCCAAAAAGAAGATGCCACTTCTTTTGCATCCTCCAAAGTCTTCATCAACACCAAGGATGGGCAGAAATTCCAAAGGACAACGCGAGGAACCAGTGAACTTCCAGTGGTCTCAGAGAGGCATAACAACGCAGAGGCATTAGATGAACGGTTATCAGAGGCGACTCTGGGTGTATCAGGGCGAAGAGCAATTTCGCATGATGCCGAATGCTCTTATCCTGATATACTCGTCTGCTCGAGACACGGGATAGGGATGGGCTACTACGAACAAGACAATACACCCGACAGAATACTATTTGATCCTTACAATCTCCCATCCATCGATGTGATGAAGCTAGATTCGCTGGAAGTTTCCGATCCCGTAAGAAAATCCAGTTGTGCGCAAAATCGGAGGGTGATGCGCAATCACGAAGATCTGGAGTTTAAAATAGCAAGCTACACTAATAGGAAAAGTCGATCGCCGAATGACCCTCATATAACAGACAATATGAACCCCGCTCTTCTTGAACACAATCATCATATAGCGCCTTCAACGTCCAGCCATGAGCCGCGAGCGAGTCACGAGCGATCAGAGGAAATATTACGCCATGCAGATAGTGCAGTCACATGGCTGTTCCCGCCTTCCATATACGGTGGCGCCGCTAAGCTCTCACACCGCCATGCGAAGCCAATTGCATCTTACGTCGAGGATGCTGATATAGACGTGCAGACAGAAGAAGCAGGATATGAAGACGACATAAATTGTGAAGAACTCAGCAAAGGGGGGTGTTCAGATCGCGTCAATCTGCTTCATGAGCAGACTGCCATCAGCACAAACCAGTCGTTGCATAAGACTTCGACTCCAACGCGTGGCGCCAGATACCGTGGCCGCCCTTCACAACGACAATACCGATTTCGACGTTCAAGGGAATCCTCTAGAGCACCAGCATCATCAGAAGAGCTAAGCATGCATTCGGGCACGAAGCGCTCGCGCGCCCGGCCTAGAAGGTTCTTTGCCTCTTCCACGACTCGCCTGGGGTCATTGAGAACTAATACAGAATTGTATGGATTGGAGGACAACACGCCTGTAGATATGTTGTCCACATTGGGGATTACTGATGCCCGGTCCCGTTGCAGTCTTGCGTCGCAGAGGAGATTTTCGAGCGTGGCGATGCCCAACGCTACCATGAATACAACACATAGCAGCGGAATGGAAAATGCTGCGAAGAACAACACCGAGATAGCGCAACATGCTGCAGACGCGAACAGCGAGCGGTTAAGAATTCAACCATACAACAAATGGAACACGCTCTCCGATGAACAACATGGGACAACAATGGACCAACAGTTCATGTCGATGGCGCAAAGACTAGCACTCAAAGGCAAGAGGTTTAAGATCGGAAAGCGGCAAGAGGCCGACAGACTATCTCTGGGCGGGAGTCGAAGTGGGCATCAGTCTTCGTCTTCTCCAGTATCAGAAAACAACGGATTGAGCTTGGCTCGAACACAACAAAAGAACATTACCGCAACGAGAACGTCCAACTATAGTACGACAAAAGGGAGGTTGACGGATCGAATGGCCAGCGAAGGAGAATATCAGAGCTGCGGTACTATTAGTAACAGTGATGACCGCCACGGTAGCGACAACGATGGCATTCCTGCTCATGACATACATGTCTTGCAAGCAGTGACGTGTCAGGTTGAAGAACTCGAGCCGCAAGGAACCGCAGAGGGTGGGCTCAGGGGGAGGGGTAGCGGAAGAGGCAGCGGAAGCGGAAGATGGACAGCGATTTAAACAGTAAGCAACATTACTCGCATGAAGCAAAATTTCTATTCGCAAAGAGGCTTCGAGGGTTGATCTTGTTGATATCGCGCAATACGATATACATATACTAGGATATTTCGTGGGAATGTGGCTCGCAGCATGCGCATGACCCCCCAATGGGCACAACGTCATAAAGAGCGCTTCCCTCGCACGAACACCTCCTCCCCAATGATCAATCCTTATCAGATATGTAGCCCATGTTGCCTAGATGAGTACCTTATCGCGATGCATACCGGTTCTTGGGAGTATGGGTCGGCCAAAACTACGATGGAAAGAACACGAAGACCAGGTCAAAAAGAAACCCCAACGACAACGCCTAACTCCCACCATGTTCGAGGCGTCGACGTGGGGATGGTACCCTTTGCAAGAGACGCGCCTCCTGTACACTCAGGGCATACTCACGCCAAACCTGGAAAAGCAGCAAGGGAAGTTGCGAAGCATTCATGAAAGAACAAACGAAGTGCCGTATCGTGACCGGGGCGTGAAGCCACTCCGGCAGCATCGTCGAAACAGAATCTGCTGTCCCGCCTATTGATATTCCCTTGACTAGGTACATCAGCCGCCGATTTTCACGAGACTTGCGGCATGGCATGGCTGAGCTAATTCGACAAGCGTACACGGTGGCGGCAACCCATCTTCGCCGGCTCCCAAAGTCCCAGAACAGCAGCGTCGCAGTCTGCAGATCCCAGCCACCCTCGCAGTGTACCACGTTCCAAGAACGGCCACCTCCAACAAGTTTCTCGAAAAATAGAGAGCGGCGACACAGAGACAGAGAGGTGGCCAGGTCAACAGCCGCTTATTAACACTGAGCTTTCACTCTACGCTCTACGTGTAAGATCGTTCGTCTCCACAAATTGTTGATGAAACACGAAACTGCCGCTCTCATCCAGATGCGAAGATAGGCCTTCGCGGTGAGAAGGAATTGATGACCAATATCACGTCATCTTGAACTGCCCGACATTCGCACACCTGCGACCCATCCACCTTCCTGTCGCGCCTCGCCGCGACCCTGAATCTTGTACCACTGGTCCACTTGAGGTCAATGGATGCTTTGCACAGGCCGACTGCAACAATTCACCCTTGCGAGTGCACTGAAAGAGAGGTGGAAAGTGGAAGCTGCAGCGGACTCCGCCCGAGACCTATCCGCGCAAGCAAGGAGACCGTCGTGAAAGCTCTGTTCGTTTCACTCTGCGCAAAGGGACGCAGCAATGTACTTCTAAAGACCTCCCCAGTTGCCGTCCAATTGCTTTTCCCGACGCGGAGGGCCGCTGGGAGACAAAAAACTGGTCTATACTGAACCATGGACAGTATGAAGACAATGAATGGAACCTACTGCTGTCGCCGTTTTGACCAACCGCAGAATAGCTAGCCCACGTCCAATCCTTCGGAAACTTATCTGCTGTCTTTGTATTATGTATCCAGAATTGTCCCGGCCGAATTACGGTCTCCACGCCTCATTTAAACACTGCTGTGGCATTATCTGCACGTCAATGCCATGACAAGCCTTTGCTGTGCAAGTCAATTACGGGGTAAATAGCACTTGATGTGCGACTCAAGACATAGCCAAATCGCCAAACTTGTATGGGAGACTAGGAATATGTACAGTCATTTTCATGGAATCATTCTTAGTCACTTTCGGCAGGCAACTCAACTTATCTTCATGTGTGGGTCGGTAAACTAATCAAACATCTTTGAAGTGTGATAGAGGCAGTCTGAGATCGTTATATATGTAGTTAATTTCACAACATTGCTCATGACGGACCTCGTCTACTCTCAACTCTGCAGATTGACGAGATGATCTGGCCCAGCATGGGGGTCGAAGTTCAGTCCGAGCTCAATACGAAAGGCTCATGCTGCATGCATCTTGCCGACTGCAATAACATCGATACAGCAGTGGTAAGGTCGTCAAAATAGTCATCTTCCACGATAATATGCTCTACAGGAAGGCGATTACTGCCGATGCATGTTATAATGGTGGCGTTGGTCTTTATTATACGATGGATTTGATTTTAAGGTAGGTAGTGGGTGAAACCTTTTTGAAAAGGACACCCGCTATCTAGTGGGTGCGACTTTCCGAGGACAGGGCCCCAATTTTGGAACGGAAAATACTCGTGGGTAAAACGTTTGAAAAAAGTAACCCACTATACCTAGTGGGTGACTTTGGCCGAGAACATTTGGTTAAGTCGAGAACAAAACACTGCCCCACTTAATCGCGT
>SRQH01000793.1:0-10805 GCA_018360345.1 Claviceps sp. LM84 group G4
CACGTTTTTTGAACGACTACTGGCTCAGGTAGTCGTTGCTTCGGAGGATTTATGAAGCGCTGATGGTCGACGAGCCAATGCACGTCGAAGTCCGTGGTGATGGCGGTGATGGCGGTGATGACGGATAACAACGTTGTGCAGCTTGTTGTGGAAAGGCTAGTTGTAGAGTCACGTGTGTATCGCCGGTATCGGCCTCGGGGGTCCGTGCGCGCGAGGGGTGCGCATCCAGGGGTGCGGAAAAGTAAACTGCCTTCGCCCACGGCGTCACCATATTGTTGAGTGAGTTCCAAACGTCGTTGCTGGATTGGGGAAGAAGCGACTCAATCCTGGTCATGATTGACGACTTCAGTGAGCAGGTGACGATGGAGCCTCACTGCAACAAAAGTACTGCAGCAGAATGCGCAAATTACAGTATGTGTATGGGCCGATAGGCTGTTAATGGCAAATTGGTGACCGCTCAAACTGATCATTGGCGATGGAGAACGACTTTCCTGGCAGCGCTTCGGGAAACGGCGAAACGGTTTGGGAACGTCTCGGTTGTTACACGATGTACAAGTATATCTATTCATAGATGGGTGGGAAATAAAGTGAACGGACAATACAAACGTTGCATCGTCAATTAGGATATATATATCGCTGTCGGAAGATACAAGGCTGCTTAGTTGAAGGGTCTGAATGCTTCGCCGGTTCCAGTTGTCTCATTAGGAAGAGCACTTTGTCCCCTCGGCGCTCGCTAAACCGGTATAACAGACACAATCGTGTCACAGATAATTTACATGGAAGCTAGCGTTCGATCAATCTTTCTCACAGTCAGTGGTGAGTTAGACGTGTCATGATTGAGGCTGATGCATCATATTCATGCGCATTGCGGGTGCCTTCGCCACTACGCGGGTTTGTCCCCAATTCCGTTACGGCGTAGAGAGATGGCAACAAAAGAATACGTGGTGCGCAGGTCCGGGACCTCGTGCAGTTGACACTCATTTTGCTAGACTCTGGGTAAAGCCTATATCATCACTATCTTCTGGATCAATGCAAAGGAGGCCTATCTTAAGGAGATAAGAATGCGAGATTCTTGACTAGCAATAGATAAGCGCTTGCTCGGACACGAATTCTTTTATACATGAATGGAGAGTGTCACGTACGACGTTCCCTGATGTCATATCTGAGATCTCAGGGATTCCCATTTGTGCCGACTGCTATGCTAGTATAGTAGATCGAACAGATCAAGCGCCCTCTGCCGCAAGCTTCAGCTCATCTGCCAGTCTAATAAGATAGAAACGTCTTGTTGCTAGTGGAAGTTCTTGAAAGCGCTTGCCAATACGCTCCACATCGAGCCTACCTTTCTCATATGCAGCAAGGTCTCTGTTTCCGTAAGCATCTCTTCCAGCGGCGTAGCCATTGTTCAGATTGCGAAAGAAGACATTGATTGCTATGCTCGGACCAGCAATGGTTTTGGCGGCATGAATCCAGAGAGGGGGTAAGTACAAGATGTCTCCTGGGTTTAGCGTGGCTTCATGGGGGTGAGTCCCATTCAGTCGACACGAACTGAGCCCCGAGAAAACATCTAAGCTTGAGCTTGATGCGCCAGGGGCAAACGCTAAATGTTTTACGTCAGTGGGTGGGAATAGTACCAGTCTCTTAGATCCCACAACCTGGGCATAAATATTCGCCATGACCTGGAGCAGCAAGTTAGTCAGGCCAATTTTGGTTATAATATTATGGAAAGAACGAGACGTACATCGTAGTGGAGCCACATGTTCACTCTGCCGGACACTCTCAAAACTGAACTGAACAAGCTGTCCTGAATCGACTTCATTTGGTCTGGAAGGCGAAAATCCGAAGCGAGTCCTGGAAAATCGAGATTGATGTTTGCTGGTTGATCTATAGGCCTCTCCCGCGACAGAGAGCGTAGATACACTCTATGACCAGCTTCGGCCCGGCGAACTACATCTTCGAAAGACTGAGTCACGTAACAAAAGTTCTTCGCGATGAAGTCCATGTTTTCGGAGTCCCGCTGACCTTCATGTATGATGACCTAGAAAGGATTCTTCAGCGTTCTTGTGCTGTGAAGAAGAGAGGTATATAATGCGCCTTTTTACCTGGGTATCATGCCCAACGCGATCTATCATATAAGTAGTGGTCCACTTCTGCACACAATCTCCAAAGTCAGCTTTCTCGATGACTACTGGCACTGCAGCTTCCAAAATATTTTGGAACTGCTGAGGTGTCTCAAGGCGGGTTCGAGCGATGTTCGTGATCGATGCTTCAACTTCAATTGAATCGCGCTGCAGACTCATTTGAGTGCTACCGATAGATTTTCGCGAACCCAACGATTGAGGCCGTACAGAATCCCTTGTAGGAGTCCAAGACTCCGTCCAGTGGACTGGTTTGTTGTGAATAGAGATTGTGGAAGCACCACCTTGCCAGTATGATCCCATAGAGAAGCAAGTCGCTCCACCGCCCAATACCACGATGCTGTTGTCAACGCGCAGTACAGAAGATCCAATCATGAATGGCAAGGCTTCCGCTTTACTTCTTCTGCACAATTCGCTCACGTTGTAACGACCCTGAGAGACTGTATCGATCACAACTATGTTTTGACCTTGCGAATCCTGTCTTTCGCCGACACCTCCGCAAATTAATGTGTAAGGGCCAAATTCAACAGACTTTGCGCCAAAGAGTGACAGTTGCTTTGCGGGATCGACTTTCTCACCGCATATTTCGAACCGAATGAGAGGCTGTGTGACCTTATGTGAGTTGTAGTTCTATTGTAGTTATACTACAAGAGTGGAACAGTCCTTACCTGTTCTGTATCAAGAAGTTCCAAACGCCAATGGTAGACTCGCTGATTGATTCGACCTTCTTGGTCGATACCCCCGGCGATTAGGCCTTCAAACACATCATCATGTGAAGCAGCATTTGGTGCATTGCATAAGATACCACCAAAGGTAGGCGGAGGTATCTGGCCAGCTTTCTTGCAGTTCAGCCAGCCTTTAGAAGCATGGAAGACATAAAAATGGTCGGAAATCTTAGATGGCCCTGTTTTCCCGCCCGCAACGAGGACAAGCTGTGACCCGCGTAGTCGCATTGTGCAATGTCTGAACAGCGGCAACGGCAGCGTGTGAGTAGGCTTCCAATTAATGGATAAGCCCTTCTCAAGCATCCAGCAGTCTGACAGTGCATTGGAGGGAGAAGTGCGGCCCCCCACTAGAAGGATGCCATAGTCTCCCAGATCTGTGACTGTATGACACATACGAGGGATGGGACCTTTTATTGGAAGCAATGGGACATCCGTCTGCCCGTCGAGACTATAAAGATCACAAGATCCTTCGCGACCACAAGGTACCAATCCAAAGAGGTTTACAGCCAGCCTACCTCCCTCCGGATTACGCAGGGCAAAGGTGTCTCCAAAACGCCTCTTCGGGCCTTCACATTTCGTAGCCACCGAAACTTGTACTTTGCTTAATTGACCGACTGGGTCGTGTCGCTTATGCACAAGCTGGTTGGCATTTCCCGGCGAAGTAGACGCATGAAGAATAAAGTAATGGCGACCAAACAACGCAAAATCTTCCCACTCGTCAAAAGGCTCCTTTTCATCTAACGATATTCTTTCAGCAATACTTACGAATTCCTCACTTGACCATACCTGCCAAAGGTCCAAAATATTCACGTCTTGGTAACCACGGCTAGTAAATCTGTCAAATTGCTTCGACAAGGTTGGGTACTGACCAATTGATTTTGGCGGAGTTCCAAGTTTGTCGAAGTGATCCAGCATAGTTCTTGCGAAAGGATGATCCGATCCGTGAGGCAGCATCTGCTCAAGAAGGCAGAACTCCGCTACTATAGTTTGAAAATAAAACTCAGCGGTGCCCTTGGGCCTTGCCTTTAATTCGAGAACACTTACAGTTCCCAATATTGCTGGTCCGTTGTATTAAAGCGTCGGCAGATAGCGTGTCCATATATGTGATGGAAACCTCTGCTACGAAGAGCACAGAGCATTCAGATAAAGGAGTGAGTTCTGCCAACGTTTTCTCTATCTTGTCAAGTTCGCGAAGGTCGCATCCAATTTGACAATACAGTTTGCTTCGCAGCATAACATGATTTTCATCCAAATCATTTACAGTGAAATCTTTGTCTAATATGTTTCGTAATTGTGGCGTCTCTAGCACGATCGAGCGCTTTTGCCGCATCAATTCAGGATAGTCAATGTCCACGAACAAAACATCCTCGCAAAGGTCTGTATAGCGTGCATATGTTTGCCAGGGCAGCACGTCGCTGAATATCCGAAAGTGTGTCAGGTTGGAAAAGCAATATGGTTGGCCAAACCCAGACTCACCTACCACAGCCAAGATTTACAATCAATCTCTTCTCAGCTGCACGATGCTTCGTCAAGAAGCGCCGGATTATGGTATCAATGGCCTTCAACCTTAGCCAATATCCACGATTGATAAGTGGAGCTCGTCTTTGATACTTTTTGACGAAGTAACGAAAGTAGTGCGGTTCATCTGGATAATACAACTTTTCCACACTTCGTTTTGAAACAATGCTACTGCTATTGGTCTGCAAATTCAAGGTCAGCACTCGCAATCTTGACCGCGAACGAAGGTCTATCGAAATGGCTTGACGGGAAAGACCGAACCGGTCTGAACCAATTCCCAGCCTGTCGCCCCGTCCATAAAGTCGAATTGAAGGGAGCAATTTGTGATAAGTCTTACCGCCATGACCATCTGTTCCAGAGCATACTGCCGAGCTGAATTTGCTAGGGGCTTCGAAGGATTGGGCATCTTGTTCCGGTGGTTGGCCTGATCCGTAGAGCCGTTAACTCACGTACCTCCAATTTCTGTAGCGACGCTCGTAATGGGGCCATGCATGGGCATTGAGATGCGAGTTTTCAAAGAATGGCCATTTCGAGGAACACACTCGAACTTGGTACAGCACGATGTGGTACGGAGTACAAGTAGATTTTTTGCGTCAATAACATAGGTACATAGGCACCTAGCTAGGTAGGCAGGTATGTACTCCGTATCTTGCTAAACAAACGAGTACTATAGTTTAGTCAACCCGTCCGTCTCGAAGTGTCTCGACGGGGGGGACACCGACCAGGAAATAGCATGGCGACCGGGAAAAAATACGGTGACATAATTTGTCGAGACACTTCGAGACGGACGGGTTGACTAAACTAGAGGGAGAGTGTACGGAGATTGAACACGCCCATAACTAATGCAATTGACCTGCCCATAACCCAAAGAGGTAAGGTGTCTTCGGACACCCCTGCTAGCGTAGTGCAGGTACTTGGCCGGCTCCCCACACCTCACAAGATACTTTCGCCTGCGACGTGATGGTACATTTAGCGATTGCACGACCGGCAGGGCGCCACCCAAACCCACTCCTGGGGCTATCCATCACCGCGCGCAACAGCGCATTCATCCGTCCCTAAAACGCGACGAAACCACGCAGGCGGCTTGTCATGATACTCAAACGTAAATTGAAGCCTTTTACGGGCATGTTCTTTATGAGAAAGGGCGTTGTGCGGCCTTGCGATGCACGAGTCCCTTTGCCTTATGGTGTTGTCTAGGTAGTCTCCGTAGGAACATGAGGAGCGCGTATTTCCTGGGGCTCTCTGGTCTTGGTGAATGGTTTCTCATTTATATTTGCCTTGATGCGTCGCAAATCGTGTTTTGTTAGCTTGGTCGGGGGCCCTTCCCCTTTTGGTGAAATCTCCCAATCTTGGTTAGTGAATCGTTTTTTAACGTAAAAAAAAGAGACTTGGGAGAATTCCCTCGTCATTAGCGATCTGCTTGGCCAATTTGTCTGCTGTCATTAAGACTGGACAGACGAGATTCCTAGTAGGGCGTGGTGGCGTACATGGCTGCTCAAAGATGATGGGTTACTTCGCGGATGAAGCTAAATTGACGCGTCGCGACGAATGTGGAAGAATTTCTGTGTTATTTGGTCGGAGCCACTGTACATACTGAGTATGTAGATCACTCCCTTCGGACAACGTCATGACTCCGGGGATATAGGTACCCTGTACACAATTTACTTGATTCATTACGGTCCAAGTTCTTGCTTGCGTTGCATTTTCTCATTAATCGAAGAGTCATCCGCCTTCACACAAATAATGGCACATTCAGGCTAATTATGACCAGTAAAGTGTTCTCAGCTGCCTATGCTACGACGTCCTGTGAATATACATTCCAGTAGTTTAAAGAATTCGTAGAAATGAAAGAAAAGCAATCCCCGTGATAACGCCATTGTCCCTCTGACCCAAAGTATCGTCGAATTGAAAGCAAAAGTCATAACTGTCGCGTATTTGATATAGGAAACGGCCCTAGTTACGCTCACCACGAAGGCGTCGTGCAAGCTGAATATCTTTGGACTGGATTGTGACGCGCTTGGCGTGGATGGCACAAAGGTTTGTATCTTCAAACAATGAAACCAAGTATGACTCCACTGACTCCTGTAGAGCACCAATGGCTGAGGATTGGAAGCGAAGATCGCTCTTGAAATCTTGTGCGATCTCACGAACCTGTTTGTGTATTAGCGAGGCCATTTGTTGTGTTGTTTTGTTGATTTTTGCGTGTACTTACCAGACGCTGGAAAGGAAGTTTGCGTATCAGGAGCTCGGTTGACTTCTGGTACCGACGGATCTCACGGAGAGCGACGGTACCGGGCTTATAACGATGAGGCTTCTTGACACCACCGGTGGACGGTGCGCTCTTACGAGCAGCCTTGGAGGCAAGCTGTTTGCGGGGGGCTTTGCCGCCGGTAGATTTGCGAGCGGTTTGCTTGGTGCGAGCCATGTTTGCTGATAGACCTGATGAGATCGCGTGGTTGTGATTGTAATGTGGTTACAAGTGGATGTGGTTGTGGTTACAAATGGATGTGGGTGTGGTGATTGTGGGCGTGCGATGCAAGAAGAAGACGATGGCAAGGTGCGGGGGGAATGCTTTAATACCTGTAAGCCAGTCGCGTTCGGGCGCGGCTGATCTGGTGGTCAGCGCGTTAGGTGAAATTGTGCAGGTGGAGCTGGGTGCATGAATTTCAGGATTGCCACCAAAACACTTGTTGATTATTACTAGTTAGGTACTCCGTAGTGTAGGTAGGGAGTACATGTGGTGGAAGCCACACCTGTCACCAACATTTCTGTGTGGATCAGGAAGAATACCTAGGTACCTCCTACCTCCTAAGGCTTGGTGATGTTTCCTCGCTTGTCTGCTTCCTTAAAGTTACTAACCTAATGCGGAAACGAAAACACCCAGCTTTGTTGATTAAATTTGGTGGATGGTCGACGCGGACTTACCTACCATGTACAAAGTACATATGTACCTAGATACATATTATGTACTCCGTGAGTCCGTAGTCAGTGGAAGTATGTATTTATCCCCTACGCCCTCACTTGTACGCAGGAGAGCGGGAGACAATTTTATGGTAAATTGATTGGCGGAGGCGTGAGCCTGTCGGTTGACGAGAGTCGCACGTGACCTAAAGGCTAGAAAGGGTCGTTAGCGACAGATAGGTACATGTACCATTCTCTGATATTCCTGAAAACTCCTTTGCGTACCACTGTAACGCCATCTGATTACTCACATCAAGTCTCTATCTGCGAAGGCCTTCTTCGATCAATTCCTGACTCAATTCAGACGCCCTCAGCTCTCGTCACTTATCAGGCTATGCAAGCAATCATTCCGGCAGTACGGACCTGGGGCACGCTCTGTCTTGGGATGATTTCAATGCTGGACGTACAGGCGTTGGGTGCTTTTGTCAACCTTGTTGTAGTCTGTAGAGCTAACACTGTGAATTCACACAGTAACGTCAGGACATGGAGTTGGCGTTTGCTCGTTTATGTACATGCTGGAGAATTGGTTCGCTTTAGCTACATGTCGCAGAGGATGTGTAGTGGAATGCACTTTAATGGCTAATTTGGTTCACTCACACCTATAAGTTCCAGATTTGGTGTGACTAGTGACCTCACTGACTCTGGTATGTGCTGTTCCGTCCAGAGTCAAGACCAACGGCGATGGGGACATAGGCCGAGCGGATGAGAATATTGAACACACGCGCCACTGGCATTACCGGAAATAACTAGGTATAGCCTTGACAACCAGATACGCCGTGTGTGAATTTGAATATCTTACACCTAACATGGCGCATGAACCGGTTGAGATGTCCTTGAAAAGTATGGTGCAACGCCTCTTTTTCCGCTCAGCCTTTGATGAGCGTGGCCAGGCAAATTATACATAAATTTGGTACATACTCCGTATGTACTTAGAAATCGGACGTAGGCAATCAAAGGCTTGCAGCCTAGGTATGTCAGCACTTACGGAGTAAACGTGCAAATCGCTTCACCGGAACATCTACATAGGTAATTGGGGCTATGATACATGCGGCCGTAGAAAAGTCGCAACATACTCCGTATGTCCGTATGTACCATCGGGATGTCGTGAGCAGCTGCCAGCCAGAAAAAATATATAATTACCTAAGCGACAGAGCCCATGGAACGCTGTGATTGACGAAGCGAAGCGGAGCCAGTTCTACACACTCGAAGCTCTAAAATCTGGGTAGGAAAGTCATGGAAAGCTTGGCGAAATGATTGGCTCTCATTGAATCTGCGATATCAGGATATGATTGGTTCTCGATTAGGATATTGATTGACTCTTGATCAGGAAATGATTGGCTCTCGTTGAATCCGCATTAAGCGAGCTCCTTCGCTCATGGCGTCACCATATTGTGGTGTCTACTTGTCAGGGTGTAAAGGGTCTGCACGGAGTGAAGGATATTCTCGAGAGTCTGCCAGATAGTATTGGACTACAAGCTAGGGGTCTGATGGTAGAAAATAGAGGAGGGACGGCGGATGCGAAAAGGGCAGCAAAGGTCCTCACGAGACCTCAACTGCACACAAAGAAGACGATCGACGGCAAAGACTCAAAAGACAGCAGTCCTCCCTGGACTACTACAAGACCTGACAACTAGAACTCAAGAACTGAAGTCGCATAACCTCCCTACCTAAAACTGAGCAAGAGGGTGAACAGTCTTAGGCTCAGCATACTTCGGCCGTCAGGTTCAGATTAGGATACCAAATAGACTTCAATTGGTACCAGAATCCCAAATTCGCCAGGATCCGCCAGAATTGCCTGATGCGGTAATTCTGAGGAGGCAGTTGGTATGCCAGTTGGCACTCGGATGTCGAATTTTTTTTGTGGATTTTTAGGACATCCCTGGCCGCCTCACCACCCCCCGGCCATCTACTATGTACTCGCTCGCATCGCAAAGAAGATGCTGCTGTGTCCTCTTTTGAGAGGACTACGAACCGCAGTACTGCGGTCCTGGCGGATATCGCCCGCCTTCAAGAACGCGCTCAAGAGCGCAATGCCGTCCCTGCTGTCCCTATGGGCTCGGCCCTCACAAGAGCTACGGCTCGTAGCTCTGCTCTGGAGTTCGTCGTTGGCCTGGACGTTCGCCGACGTATGTCGGTGATTCGTGCCATGGCAAAGGATGACAATGCAGACATTGTCTTGGGGCTGCGAGATGAGGACATGCAGCCGTATGTCGAGATGCTCCTGGAGGAGATGGCTGGACCACCTCCAGCACCGCCACAACAGCAGCAACAGCAGTATGACCAGTACGGTCAGCAGATGGGTGGTCAACAGATGGGTGGTCAGATTGATGACCCCGGCCTTCAAGGCCAGTATGCTCCGCCACCGCCGCCGTAAGACTTTGGTCCGTATGGACAGGGAAGATGATTGTGCTTGGGGTTCTTGTGTGGTCACTGGTGGGTTCTTGTCTGTTCGGGGATCATGGCTGTATGCCATATAATTTTGTATGATTGAATGATAGACCAAGAACGAGAACCATTGCTCCGTTACTCATTGATGAACTCTTCCCACATATTCTTCGCAAGACGATCACGAAAGCGAACCATACCAGCATCCTCTGGCATCACACCACCTTCAACACCAGTCTCCTCTACACCACCACCACCATTATCATCCCCATCCCCATCTCCGTCCCCATCTTCACCACCATCCTCACCCTGCAGCATATCCTCATCTTGTTCCAGCGTCTGTCCATGCTGCAAACAGAAATTGTGTACTGCAGCCAGTGCGTACACGAACAGGGATTGCTGATGCAGTGTGAAGCCCTGCTCTGGACCATCACGAAGAATTCGCCATCTCTTCTTCATGATTCCAATGACCCGTTCCACCACATTGCGTAGCCGTGCATGCCTCAAATTGAATAGCTCCTCCTTCGTAGCAGGGCGCTTTGCTGCATCAGCTACCTCTCGAAGATGGTAGCGGGTCTTTTGGTATGGAGCCAACAGACGACGGTCTTTCTTGGAATATCCACCATCAGCCAGGTAATAATGAGAACCTGGTACTTTGAAGCCGTTGTCTGTCGCTTTGCGAAGGACTGTGCCATCGTGGGCACTGCCCTCATAACCGGGCTGGGCGAAAACGATCATGGTGTCGAAGTCGCAGGTGTAAAGAACGTTTTGGGAATTGCCGTTGCAACCGAAAGGATTGTTGCGTTCAAAACTCGATCCATCTCGCCATCATCGAAGTTGCTTTGATCAAGGTCGCTTTGGTCGTCCATGGTGATTGTTGCAGGTGCGATAGTTGTGTGTTGAGCGTGTGTACCTACCTGTATGTTGGTGGTGGTGGTGTTGTTCAATATGGGGTGAAAGCTTAATAAACGAGGAAACAGTAATTCCTACCCTCCGAAGGCCCCTGTCTACTACCCTCCAGGGGTTTTTCAGGTGGAATCCCTACCCTGCCATCATTGGTCAGACGCCTCGTCCCACTTTG
>SRQH01000794.1:0-10748 GCA_018360345.1 Claviceps sp. LM84 group G4
TCCCCCCCCCCCCCCCCCCCCCTGGTGTCACGTGTATTTGCGCCAGAAGTTCGTGTCAAAAAGTTTGAAATTATCCAACAATGATCACTCTAACAACGATATAAATGCCTAGCACGAAACACCAACATAGCTGCATCCTGATCTCTCCCGGGAAAGCACAAAAACACCAAACGCCAGGACTTGGGAACTTAGACACGCTCGCTAATAAACCTTGCATATACCGCTCGTCTGCCTATCTATGGATTCGGGCTCCTGCAATGTAATTGCAAGGGTATTGAGAATTAAGCCATGCTGGGTGCTGGGAGCCGCATCACGTGACGGCCGTACCAGCCGAACGTGCACATATTTTTACTTTACCACTTCCTGGGTAACCAGGTATGTAGCTCTTTAGTCAAAATAAACATTTCCATTTTGCCCCCCAATTTGCTCAACAGATTATGAGCCCGGGTTCTGCAACTTCCGCTGGCAATGGCAAATGGATTTGGCTCCGGCAGCTGTCGCTGTCGTTAGATCGAGTTGTGCGAGACAGGGGCGCCTGCGAGGCCATACCCTTCGAGATCATGACCGGAGGTTGTCGCCCTTCGATATTCCCAGCCTGCGAGGCATCAGAGGGAGAAGACACCAAAGTCCTGTGCGACAGGCCCCCAAGTCCCTGAGAGAGGCAAAAGCGATAAGCCCTACCGCGCATAGGCACCATCGAAAGCCCTGTGCGACAGGCCACTCTGCTGCGAGCAGACTACACAACTTCAGGTTTTTTTTTCTTCCGACAATTCGATTCACTTTCTGGCCTGATCCATTACTCCAGAAGTACCCGAATCCCCTCATTTCGACGGAGATAACCATGACAACACAACAAACACAAACATCAACGCTCATGATCCGTAGTATCTGCCAACTTCGAAAACCAATTCAATGGCTACTATTCGACAGCTATCCTACAATCTGGCGGCTACTCTAAGAAACCTGCCATTCCTATTTTGAAACCTAATTCAATAGCTACTATTCGACAGCTATTCTACAATTTGACAGCTACTTTGCGAAAGCTGTACTCCTACTTCGAAACCGAGTTTCCCCACTCTCCACAACCCACTCGATTTCTCTATTCAAGATCTCTACGCTCTCATTCTAAGGGTTTCATCGCCACTTAACATCAGCCTCGCCTCTCCGCCACCTCTGCGAGCTGTCTAACTCAACTGCGACAGTGACGCTGATGGGGGAGAATAGGAGTACAGGGGCGGAGGCATATATGGCGCTGGAATGCAGTGGAAGTACACACCCTGGGATGCTTCTGGGATGCTTCTGGGATGCTTCTGGGATGCTTCATTAGATGGAGCGCACACAAGTTAGAGCACCTCAGTGTAACTGTGACAGTGAACCTGGGACTCTACTCTGGGGAGCGTAGTACTAGATGCCCACAGCAGCTGGGACAGCGTGGAGGTGCTGACCGGCGTATAGGCTCGGGGAGCATGTGGTGCGATACATCCAGTGTGAGCGGATAGGGTGCTGAGTGCCAGTGCAGTGCTGTATCACACACACACACAACGGAGCGTAGCTTTTGTGGAAGAAGAGCTGTTACTTTGTTGATCGCGAGGCAATCCGAGAAAGTGCAAGATCAAGAGGTACGACCATCCAAAAAGACAATGGCCACGATGCCTGCCTTGTCTCCAGGAGCTCCGACATATCTTTGTCCCAAGCTTTCAACGAAGATGCATTTAAATTGTTGTTCCATCACTCAAACCTCCAAAGGCGTGCGTGATCGGAGTTTCAAAGCAAGGGGAGAATCTGCTCTTCACAGACCAGAATGATCAACCGGATCAACCATTCAGGAACCAACCGTCCAATTCTCAATCGTCCAATGATCGACCGCTCAAAGAATCACCAGCACTGCGAACTTTACGAGGTCGACCAGAAAGCGAAGCGACTCTGACATTGAGGGAAGGAATTCTCAAGAGATGACGGGCATTCGCTGCCAAGATGAGAATGATCTGACAAGCGTTGCGAAGCTTGTACGCTATGAAACAAGCTGCAAGAGACTGGAATAAGTTGTTCTATCAGCGAGCTCAAAGCCTAGAGCTTCGCTCAAAGTCTCGCTGATCCGTGCTTGTTCATGCACCCCACCAAGACGACCGAGTTTTTCTCATGTACGCCGATGACGTTGCAGTGTCTGCCAACCGCAAGTCTGAGCTTTGCTGATCCAATGAAACTCTCCATGACTGACTCAACACCAAGCCTCTGGGGGAGACTGAAAAGATACTTGTTGCTGGGGTCACTCGAGATCGAGCTTGGCATCGCGATTCAGAAGCAGTCGCCAGTGGGTACACCAACTACTGGCTACAACAACTTAAGACTACCGAGCAACGGATCAATGTTTCCGAATATCAGCCAGCCAATGGATATATCATGTACGCAATGATATTCACAAGACCTGATAGCTCATCCGCCCTGGGCTTGGCTCTTGCCTGGTCAAGCAATGAGCGAGTCTGATAGACGCCATGGGAATGTTTTCAAGCACTTGATCCGGTATCTCAAGTCCACTGCAACACAAAAGCTGCGTTACGACACAGAGGGAGTTTGTGAGAATTCTGTCGTCTACTCTGATGCAGATTGGAAAGGCGATCAGGTAGATCGTAAGAGCGTCTAGGAAGTGGCGCTATCTCCTGGGGGAGCTGCATGCAGTGTAGCGCACGCGGATGACTACAGTGTAGTTGTTTACAGTGAAACTGTAGCTCTGTATTCCGGGGGAGTTACTGCTGGGACAGCACATACAATGAAGTGTATCTGCTGGGGGAGTTAGAGGCGAGAAGTAGAAGACTTTGGACCTATGGACGAATCTGCGACGTCATCTACGGTGTTGAACATAGCGGAACGCTGAGCTTTGGAAGCTTTTGCCTGCTGACAACCTCTTCAAAACTATCGACATCTTATGCGACCTAATTGTTCGGGAGGTACGACATTTCGAATGTTTTGACATCAGCAAGTACATCGATTCACCGCAGATTTGGGCCTCTATCCAAGTACAGGGACAAGTCCTTCGGGGGAATGCCAATTGAGGTTCTAGGAAGCAAAAGGAGTGTGCTGCTGCTGGAAGCATGTCTTATACGAAGTACGTCTTATAGTGTTCTCACCATGGATCGTGCCTCTGAGGCTTCAGAAGCCGAAGCCCGGAGTACATAGCAATGCCTTCTACATATGCCATGCGATTGCGGGATTAGCATTGGTCTGTGCCTCCCTTGCCGGCATCGCCTCTTCCAGTACCAGGAACGAGAAATTCCAATCCCTCTTGAAGCCGTTGATCGTTTCTGGTGGCTCGACCGGACGCGGCTTTTGACAGGAAGATGGTCTTCCTCTTGGACCGTACGATCCCGTCATCGTCAAGGGCAAGAAACAGGAGCGCAATGAAGCATTGCGAAATGCTTCATCCGCGCCGTCATCATCAGCGCCTTCAGTCCAGAACCAAAAGCGACGTCTTCCACCTCCGGACTTTGCTGTACCAGATGCGCCTAATTCGCCTTCCACGACCACGAGTGTTTCGGTCACGAGCAAGGCTTTGAAGCGGCTGGAGGTTCATGGGGATATGTATGAGGCCCGTCCACAGATGCCTCGCGCGTATCAACCAATGGCGCTGCTGCTGGAGGACCCAGAACCGCCATTCTCACTGGGAGACCCGGGAGACATTAGCTTACTACATGGATAGTGAGGGCTTAGCGGTGGCTTCACTTGAAGCTCAGGATGACGTTACATTGATGCGGAAAATTAGGCGGACATCGACGCAGAAGGCGATGGCGTCGCCACTTGGAAGTATTGGGATGGTGATGTGCAAGGAGATGAAGAACTCGAATTAAGCATTCTGTAATTGTTTTTAATTTCCACATTTCACACAAATCCACGTTCGATCCATTGACTTTGAAGCATTTGCTCCAGTATCATCATGAAGTGCCGAATGGTCACGTGTTTATGACAAAACAGCCGGTACCGGCGGGTTGGGGGGGACTGAATAACAGAATGGGGGTACTGCATAATGAGACCCTAGATGTTATAACCACGGCTCCTTCGGTTCTGACTGCTTTGATAGATGGAAAATCGGCTTTACCTCAAATTTTCTGATCATTCAGCGTGTTTGTTCATCTCCTAATATTTTCAAGAGCGCCTTCCTTCCATCTTTCGTGCACGCGAAGACATGTATATAGTACTCGACGCCTTCTTGTTTCGAGATCGCCGAATGACTACATAGTACAACACCAACCCTCTCCATTTTCTTGTCGCAGACCATCCAATATCACTGGTCGTGTCCCAGGACTCCCAGCGAGAGGGATATACTGAGGGAACGCGTTTAGCTTGACGGTATTCAGTGCATCCAGCCAGGCTTGCTCGAAGAAACGAATGACCTACTCGATACAGGTATCCCCAGTCATATTCACTGTGAGCTCGAAACACTTCGTTGATATGATCTCGGCTCTGTTTATCACCGTTACGACGCGAGCATAGAAGATAGAAATGCTTAATGTCCATCCTCAACGGTGAAAAGAATAATTTCGCCATCCTTGTTTCGCCGCATGCGCAAAGTTCGCCAAAGCTCTTTCTCCTCTTTTGCTTTTGCCATATTCGAGCCAGATGCTTGTCGGTCACGGTGAAATCGCTTTAGAGCTTTGTTCATACTACAGCCCTTCTCGCTTTGAGATCCTTTGTTCACACAGGAAAAAAAAGCGTCCGCACGCGGCTTGAAAACAACCAGTTGACCATCGGTGCTCTCAACCTTGCCGTTAATTGGCTGAGATCGAAACTCTATGGCCTTGGAGTCTTCCTTGCGACTTTGATTATAAGATTGCTTCTTCGACTTTCCCTTTGACGGTTTTTTTACTCCGCCTGTAATCATACCAAACAGGCTGTTACTGATCTGGCCACCCTTGGAATGTTTGGAATGCTTGGTCTTTTTTGAGGGACTTGCGGGAGAAATCTCGGTTGCATCACCCCCAGAATAATCAGGGGAGGGGGGGAAGCCAGGTCGCATCATGGCCTTCATGATTCCAGTGACTCCTGTATGCAAAATAGGAGGCGCATCCGTCATAATTTGATCACCTGGAACATCGATGTGAGGTCGCTTGCGTTTTTTGTCTTTTTTGGTGTCACTGTCTTTGGTTCGTCGTCGTTCGGTCTCTCGGGAGGGCGTTACAACGGTGCCATTCTTAGAGAGGGAATTCGAATAGTATTGGGTTGGGGCATCATCATGTTCCAATCGACACTTCTTAGTTTCACATTCATAACGAACTAATGATGTGCTGTCACCGACATCTGCACCGTGCTCATCAACGGCGAGATTAGCGTTGGATGCGTTCGGAGTCTGGCCGGTGGCAACCAAGAAGTCAAACACGTTGACACGGTCCTCTGAAGTAGTAGCCGATAGCATAGATACCCCGGGGGGGGCTTCGGCACGAGGTCGGTCACCGTCAAATTGTCCTAAAAGATCATCCGAAGATTTATGCTCGCGATTCTCCCCGACATCTTCGACGAAAGCCTGCTGCGTAGCGGTTATTCGTCGTCCAGTCGTTTGAGTCTCGGTGTGATTGGTACTTTTCTCCTTAGTGCTACTCAAATACTTTGGCTTTTTTGACTTCTCCTTGTACAATGCTCCTTGATACTTCTGATCTTCGCTTATGCAAGACTTGGTGTTCACATGTTAGACCCCGCTGACTGCTTTGTTGGAGCTGTATCAAAGGCTCTGTGAGGCACGGATTGAATTAGCACGTACAGTATGAGAACGGTATTGAGCTCCTGGAAAGTGAACCATGCAGTCAATGCACGTGAATGTAGCTCCTTGACAGCGATTGCGGTGGGGGTCGAGTTTCTTTTTCGTCAATATGTCACCACATGCCTGTTGGGGTGAAGTGGCTTTGCGTTAGTGACGAATCCCTTTAGAAGACCTGCGTACGGCGAAGACCTAAGATGTATAAAACAAGGTAGGCAGTTCCAGTGGGATAAAAGGATAAACGATCGCAGATAATCAAGTGGGCTAGAGAGCCGATGACGGAAATCTCTTGACAGGGCCTGGCAGGTTATAGCATAAAGCCGCCAGCGTAACAGTACAATTGGCACCGCCAAAGCGTGCGCGGGTTCGGTACTGCTCCTGCGGCTGAAGCAATGTGAGGGGAAGTATGGAATGTGCCCTTTGCAAGTCGCGGGAACCTTGAAGAACCGGGCCGTCACATAGATAGGGCTTGGGAGAAGTTGGGACCTTGGGAGTCGGGACGAAGAACTGAGTCCTAAGCTCGCGTGTGTGGAGACAAGAAAAAGCAGTGAGGTCGGTCAGCCTTACCTCGCACGAGAAGGAAACCATTTCCGGCGATATTGGCGAGTGTCGTGTTCAGAATGGGATCGAGATCGGATAGGCAACAAATCTTCACAGAGAGAACCTGAGTACTTCCCAGAAGATGTGGCAGTGGAGAAATCGAGTTTGCGCCCTGTCGGCAACGTCGTTACCGTCTGGACCTGGGATGGATCATGGGAGTCTTATAGTAAGTAGTATGTACTCTGCATTGCACCGAGTAATAAGTGTAGGAGAGTGAAAAACGTCAGTCGGCACTCTAGACTGGGTGTCCCTAGTACCTACCTACCAGTGACCACTCTAATAATAAAAGCTGTAACGAAAAAAAGCTACGAGTGGGGCGCATACCATTCGTAGCCGTAGACGTGGAGCTTTTGATATGATCACTGCCTCTATCCCACACCCGCTCGCGTACCTCTTGACCGAGCAGAAGTTCTTACTTACTCTTTCAATCAACATCATCAAACATCACCTCGTCGCCATATCATCAGTAACGATTGATATCTCATCAAATTGATCCCTCTCGCTTCAAAATCTTTACCATGATGTTCTAATCACTGTTCTGAGATTCCCGCGAATACTCTGATTGTTCACCACAGCGCAGCCCTTGACGAGTATGATGGAGGTTAAATCAAAGAATTGTCTGCCTCCCTCTGTGCAGTTTGCCACTCTTGCCGAGCTTCTTGCCTTCCTACAGCAATGGGACAGAATGGAATGGCTTTTGTCAAGACCACTTCGAGAAACTATCGCATGATTGGCGGACAGGTCACCACAGCGTACGTCAAAATTAGTTGTGATCATGGCGCTCGAAGACGCTCCGTGTGTATCTACGTAGGGGCGTTCGTCGAAGTAGCACCCGGCCTATCGACTGCCCGTTTCGCATCTTGGTATTTCACAAAGGCAGTAAAAGTACACACTGCTATTATGTGCACGGGACCGCAAATCTGAGAGGTAATCATCATTCTTAGGCACAGAAGGAAGTTTTCGGGTCAAAATTGTTGTGTGTCTCTGTGTGTGTTGCAACTTGCTATTCATGCCCTACGTAGTTTTTCTGTGAGTAGATGTGAAACTAATCAGGAGCCCAACCAAACACTTCGTGCCTTTGAACCCGGTGTTGCGGTCACAAATCAGGTACATACCCCGATGTCCATGAAGTGAGCCTCCGGACCGCTAATAGGATGACCCAATACTCGAAGTACATACGCAGCATCTCACCATCGGAATAGCAAGTAAAGCTCGGAACTGAGCATGAATGAGACAGAAAAAAGAATTATTAGCTACCGGCTGGGATGCGCCTGCCGCCCGGTTGGTTGATTGGTTGATGCCTACGGAGCAGATCGTACACAAAAAACACAGCGCCAGATTCTACATACTATGATTAGAGTACGCCAACAAGCTACCGGTGCCCAAAGTAGGTGAAACAGAGGAAACAGAAGCACTACATCGCCCGCCAGCGCCAGTACAACGAGTTTCGAAGAAAGAAAATAGAACGACGACGCAGGCCGGAGTAAATCATCTCATAAATGAATGATGAAAAGGGCTTTGGTGAACAAACTCGCCCCACGAGGAACTTCTCGTTGTTGATGTCTTTGGGTCAAAGAATGAAATGAGCCCAATCCTTTCTTGTAGAGTACTTTTAGTTTTTTTTTTTAGTTTTTGGATTCTTTGTTTTCTCGCGCTGCGGCCATAGTCATCATCTATTTTTATTTATTTTTAATAATTTTCGCCTCCACCTTCAGCGCCACTGAGTGCATGTATACCAGCGGTACAACCCAAAAATTCAAAATTAGTTAGTTAACAACGCTGGGCAAGCTACGCCGGGTCGCATGCATTGGAAACATGGAAATTCAATACTAAATAAAAAAAGCCATAAACAGGCGTAAGCTACTTTTGTTTCGGAGTGTTTGTTGCAACACGACCGTCGTGATAATTCAGTGTTCAGTTCAGTCACATTTTTGTGTGTTGGTTGCCATGTTCATGGAAAAGAGAAAAGAGTCAATTCAAATGATTTGATGTGATGTAACTGATATGATAAATGAATGCGGGTTTACTTGCAATAAAATACTGCCCGGGCTCAGAGACATATCAATTATTATTAATTATTTCGCCCCGCTAGTAATTGTGTGCAGCAGCGTCTTGAGAAAAAAAAAAGAAGATTGAAGGAACAGAGTGCAACGTAGACCGTCTGGGTAGACGTAGCATGGCATCGCCGCCGACTTCATCCACCATGTTATGGTTATGCACCGATCAGTCAGTCCATCGACACTTGTTTTAATTATGGCCTGCGTCAAATACCGGAGGGCAGGGCGAGGGCGAAAAGCGAAGGCATCTCGGGGTTGGCTGGTTGGATGGATGATGGAAGAACTATAAATATTTTATCATTTAGGTATAGCCTTCACTATAGGAGGTAGGTAGTCAGACTCCAGAGAAGGGGTCCATGAAGCTCTGAGAGCCACTCTCCACATCATAGGTATATGTATCATATGCATGTACATACATGCATGCAACACGATACGCCTGGCCAAGGCGGCAAATCCTGGTCTCCATGGGAAGCAAAATTCGAGGATGATTATTCGTGACATCGGAGACCGGATGGTGAGTGTGACTCGGAACTCCTGACCTGCGTGACTTGATACTGCCACTATAGTATGTACATGAAAAATTAAGACAGCGCTTCACGGTTCAAGGGTTGTACGCACGCACTTGATTGAATTGAATTTTCAGGCCGCCGTGTGGTCAGTGATAACAGTGTAAAGCAGATTGACGATGCCCTTTGTCATTGAGCCTCAGTATCACGGAAGCCTTCAGGGTCTGGCGCGCGGATGTATGCACTATATGTAGTCCGTTGTTGAAGACGCGATGAGTGATTGGGTTGTATTCACCCATCAGCGTCTTCAACCATTTCCGTTTTCCGCCCGACTTCAGAAGTCATCTTGACCGTTCCTTTTCTAATCATTCTAATCATGCTCCAGCAAATACCAACAAATCACCATGGACATCGGATTCTTTGCCCTTGTTCATGACAGAGGCGGGCTGAGCTCGCTACGGAGTATTCTCTCTTACCAACTTCAGCAGGATGAACGCCACCTCTATCTTCAACGCGACGAGGCAAGCCAGTTCTGGTGTTCCAGTCAATCGGCTCCCGATACATAGACCCGTTTCTCGGCCCCTGCGTAGGTATATACACATGTAATCGAAGCGGGGAGTATGTTAACAATGTTAACATGGCTTCTGAAGTAGGTAGGATGGAAAGCAACCGTCCCGGGGACACGACGGTAGCGGGCATTAGAGCTCTAGCACGACAGCATTATAGAAGCTTTGTGGAGAACATTTGGGCGAGGCAATGCCGGGCGGGACCTCTCAAAACGATATCGGGATTTAAGCCCCATTTATCGTCTTTTAGGGAGGAAGAAGACCATGGCCTTCCTCGTTCGGTCGCCCACCGACTTCTAGCGATTAAGACAGGATACGGTGACTTTGCATGGTACCACCGGACATTTAGACACGAAGAAGCAGTGATCAAGTGTACTTGTGGGCGCCTCAAAACGCCGGAACATCTTGTATACTGCCGCAAGTCTAAGCAGCACTTTAAAAGGACTGGCCCTGGCCAGATGATACGCCTCAGAGGAGGCCGGTGACTAACTCTGATCACTCCAAGTACCTTGCATGGCTTCTGGAAACCCCAGAAGCTTTTCAAGAATTCTTGGAAGTGACCAAGTTTTACTCAGAAATATGCCCAAGGGGATGTGAGAAACGCATAACCACCCGTTCCGCCCAAAAGGTCAAGTGACCAAGTTGCACGTCTGCAGCTTGATCTCAAGGTTATATACATAGTGCATTGTCACAGCTGCATAGACGGCACTGTACAGACCGTGACAGGGGATACCGGAATGTGGGCTGTCTAATCAGAATCTTCTATTTTCTTTATGTACGACTCAGCTTTTTTATAGATAGGGTTTTAGTCCTAGCCTAGGGCCGCCGCGACGCCCCTAAGGAGGCAGCGGTGGGGCGCACTGCGCCCCACCGGTACGGCGATAATATACAATACATACATCATACATGGAAAGCAAACTTGTTGACGATGTCGATGAGAAATAAACACATTCGATTATCAGTTATTGTGTGAACCTGAGATCATGACGCGACAAAGTAGGCCTGGTCTCGTCATAAAACGTTTCACGTATCATAGGTTCCTGAATCGGTGCCAACTGCCAAGCGTATTCGCTAGTGTGCAATGTTGAGATCTGTTGAGATCAACGGGAAGGGGTGCTGAATGAGTCTAACTATTCGGCGATGTACCCACCCGACGATGTAGATACACAAAGGTGGGTACTGTGGCCGAATTCGGTTAGTAGGCTCGATTGGCACACACCCACACACCCACGCGAAAACATCACGGTCGGGTCCGCAAAAGAAATCGTCTTTCGTC
>SRQH01000795.1:0-10741 GCA_018360345.1 Claviceps sp. LM84 group G4
GCCTGAAGCACTGTCTTGGAACGGAGAGGTACAAAGGACCCTGAGAAATGTGGAGCATCTTGGCAAAAACAGTTCGCCGAGTAAACCCGTACAGTTCGCGGAGTAACGCTCCCAAAGAATATCCTATATCTCGGTCGCCATTAGTAATAAGCCTCGTTCCCTACAGGCTACTGGCGGGCGATTCAATCTCATCCCCTCGCCCGCCAGTATACCCTATGAGTGGCCAAAGCCTTATTAAATGTGACGTGCAAAGTACATATGTATTCGGAGATTCGATAAACATGATGACCTGCGTTAAAAAAGGGCTGGTGAATGGCTGCGACCAAGCGACAGTTAAAACATGGGAAGTCCGAAGGGACTACATAGGTAGTAATTAAAGCTGAAGGATCCCGGTGCCGAGGATTTACTGACGGTCGCGATACATACGTGGCGCCACAACCTCTACGAACCTCTACATACCTACATACATACCTCTCCGTACCTAACCTTCCTTCCCCTCCTTGCCTTCGGCGACCCTCCGGGGGCGCTGCCGCGGGCTGTCCTCGCTGCGCTCGCGTCGTCACAAACTCTGTTACATACTATCGATCACAGATGTCTTGCTAAAGACAATGTACGTCGCTCCGTTTACCAGCTCAGTCAATCTTGATTAGACAATATACAGAACACATGAAACACGCGTCTCCCGCACCTATCGTTACAGAAATGTAACCATCGAGTCAAAGATTCTCCTCCCTTTACAGTCTACGGACAATATGGCTGCAATGTACTATGCCACGAGTCTAAGTTGCTATCCCATATGAAGGCACCCACGGCTCAGAAACCTCCAACTAATGAACCTCATCTGCATCCGCCGGCAGATGATGAGCCTGGCGCAATATGGAATCAATCGCACAGGCAGCCGTCGCTGGTGTGACCTGGCCACGAAGGAGCTGATGATCGAAAGGAGCATCAAACATGATCCCGTCGAACGTCTTGGCGCGCGAGACAGCCCAGGTGTGAAGTAACGGCAAGAGATGTCGACAACAGCGCGATCGAGTGCCGTGCCTTGCGACTTGTGGACCGTGATGGCGTCGGCGACGGTCAAGGGAAACTGGGTAGGAGTGTAACGGCTCTCCCGACGAAAGATAGGAATAACAGTCGCCGAATCTGGATCATCTTTGTAGTAGGCCGGGCCGGTGTAAGTATCGAATCGAACCATCAGAATGGACGATGGCCTCTTGTAAGTCTCAACCTCAGGGCCCCAGCACTACGCGAGATCTTCAACTGTGACAATAGACCCGTCAACGAGGCCCTTTTCGGATATACGGGTTCGTCGTCAGCATGACTCGGGCGGCAACAACACGCTCCTGTCGCCAAAAGGGTTATCGCTATCGTAAGGGAAGATCTCACGAAGGCGCAAATCGATGCAGCGGAACATTTTCAAGCCAAATATGGAATTCTCAATCAAATAGTGATCATGTTCGCGGTAGTTGTCGGGCCCTGAACCACTGTTCACATGCCTCAGACCACGTGCTGTCATCTTCGCCAGGACTGCCGAGTGCGTCATTGGCGTGCTCGTCGGCGAAAGTCTCAAGATCACTCAACTGTAGGTAAGGCTTTATGCAGCATCAAGACAGCCCTAGGACGATCCTCCCTTTCCTCTTCGCGCTCATACAGAGGGCAGTACGGAGTACAACCGTGTGCACTGTGGGGTGCCAGGACTCAGGAGGCATATTGGGGCAAGTTGCAAACTTGCAACACTCGATTATTATGAAGCTAGGGAGGAAGAGACGGCTGGGAGCCTGGGACAGGGCAGAGTATGTATTCGACGTTAAAAAGTCTTGAATTTTGATGGATTGGGAGATTGGGTTGGGATTAAGAGCTGGCCCTTTTGTAAGCAGATGCCAAACAATCAAGCTTCGCACAACTTCCTCCGGACGCGTATATGTATCGACAACCTCGTATACTACAACCACACATCGGAGAAAGATGCGGAAAAAATATCAGGTCGTGCATCTATTGAAGCGTACATATTCTATCGCAAAGAAACACAAACTGGTGGTGTTGTCGGTGCGCTGTACACGATGTTGGCGATTAGACGAACCTCCGTCGACCATTACCGCATTTCAGCTCAATCCGCCGATCACTAGGTACCTACCGCATTTCAGTTCAACTTGAGAGCGTATCCACACTTCTCGGATTTTTCCTCCTCTGCCGCCACCCCCTTCAGGAAAACCCCTACCCTGAACCCGCATAACTGTAAAGCTTCGCTTTACTTCCTCATCTTTCAGCAATCGTCGCAAATTAGTTCAGCTTTGCGAATGAATTACATATAGCTACCTATGTATGTAAATAACTTGTTTGGTAGGTATGGATACAGGCCTGAACGTTACAAGAACTTACAACGGCCAGTCAAGCCATAATTGTGCATGTATGTACATATGTACATACGGAGCATAGATATGTACATAGAAGGTATGTATGTATGTAGTCCGTTTTTTATATCGTAGGTACCTATACCTATGTAGGTACTCTGATTCACAAAGAAATTTGTACAGGGGCCTCCTATCGATTGCAATTCTAGTGCAGGCTGCGCAGCGTCACTCGCCGCCCGGAGCTTCCTCTTACAATTGAAAATTATTGTCCACCCAGAGCATGCTGCTTGCTACTCACGCACTGTCATATCACTTCTTACATAGACGATAAATCGTCGGAACAGAACGAGACACACTGCTGTCCAACCTATCTTGCCACTTGCAATGGATCTTGTCAATAGGTAGGTCTTGAACCCTGAAAACAGAGTTTCGCTCATGACTCAGCCTGCGGCGATTGAAACGAAGATTTGGCGATGACGGTCTGACAAACCTCGCGCCTTGAAACCAGTCTTGAAGGTCGTCTGTTATTTGCTGTACCCAAAAGTAAGCGGAGTCAGGTCTCAATTTGACTTCCAAAGTGTTCTCTCACCATACAGCGCGCTCGTTCGCTGACTGCCTAAATACAGAGGGTCGCCTAAATCAAGCCGCACTCAATCTGCTGGAAGGAGCTGATATTCAATTCCACCGGGAAAACCGTCTCGACATCGCTCTTGTTAAAAATCTGCCCATTGCGCTCATATTCCTCCCAGCGGCAGACATTCCCACATTTGTAGGCCAGGGACGCGTGGATTTGGGCATCACTGGGTGGGACCAAGTTAAGGAGCACGATGCTTCAGTTCAAGGCTTCGAGGCCGACGGCGATGGTGCGAAACCCGGTTGCGATATGGTCATGGATCTGGAATTCGGCACCTGCAAGCTTCAGGTACAAGTTCCCGAAAAGGGTACCTACACCAACTGCAGCGACCTGATTGGGAAGACAATAGGCACAAGCTTTGTCCACCTGGCAGCTGAATATTTTGCCCGGTTAGAATCAACTAGTGAGGTCGAGAACAGCACCAAAGCTGAAAAAGGTCCGTTGCGCACGAAGATTGTGGAACTAAGTGGTAGCGTTGAGGCGGCCTGCGCTCTGGGAGTTGCCGATGGCATTGTTGACCTCGTTGGTGAGTTACACTCGAGTTCCAAAATGTGGCGAAGAGTTACGTTCCTTGGTGTGCATATTACATACATGGCTAACAGTACCAACGCAGAATCTGGAGAGACTATGCGTGCTGCCGGACTAAAGGCCATTGATACGGTCATCGAATCTACAGCTGTTCTCATCAAGTCTAAATCCACCTCTAAAGCGGAACTGGTTGAACTGATAGCTTCGAGGATTCGTGGAGTCATCACCGCTCAACGACACGTCTTGTGCCAGTACAACATCGAAAGATCACGACTACCCGAAGCTTGCAGGATAACACCGGGTAAACGTGCACCGACTGTTACAACTTTAGATGAGGACGGATGGGTGGCCGTTAGTTCAATGGTGGAGAAGAAGAAAATAGCTATCGTGATGGATGAGTTGAGCAGAGTTGGTGCTTCAGATATCATTGTCCTTGCCATTCACAACACTCGATGAAGCGGGTTTCCTAAAAGTTTCTGAAATCTTCTTTATGCTAGTCACTTTGCCGTCACCTTAGCATCAACTTGAAAATTTGCATCATATGCCGGGCCAAAAGTAATCAAGTGACTTGTTTATTAGGTCCATAGTTGGTGTTGCTTTGAGATCTGCACTTGAACTACATATGAGTAACTACGTATGCCATCACATAGGAGTATCCCTAATCAAATCGAGTTAGTTATGACCAATGAATTCATCATCGTAGTTTTCGTCAACTCGTGTTGAAACTGCAGAGGTACATTAGGTAATGTGCTCGGTAATTCCAGAAGGTCGCGTACGTATTGGGGGATATATACCCCCATTCCAAATGGCACGCCGCACACCTGATCTCTGATGCTTACTTTCCAGATAGCTTAGAATAGGTAAGTGATGCGATGCGACTCGAAGAAATTCAGGCACTGTCGATGTCGCAGCCTCTCGCAGGGCTCATTGATGTCTGGCTCCTGTATTCCATAGGGACGGAGACACAGATTGAGATTGTAGATATAGGAGGTACCTAAGTACCTAGCTGAGGTATCATGATTCATGAAAAATGCCGTGATGCGAAGCTGTGCCAGTGCGCGCCAAAAATAGGCAAAACTTCGTGAGTGTGTTTGCGTCACGTGATGTGTGCGCACGTGATCGGATTTTTTTCAGGATACCGACCAATGGGAAGAGGAGTAGGCAGGAAGGCTCCACACCATACCCTCATATGTGAACTGAAAACTCGAGCATAAAGAGGCAAACACGAAATGTGCGCCTCCGCTACGCGTCGCCGCACGATTTCTTCAGTTTTGCCTAATCATGATTCGACTTCCTGGCGCTTCCGGGCTGGGGGAACGTAACTCCCTTCTACTACACAACTGTGCGCGATCACGTGCCCTTAGGTACCTTTTCAATAACCTTGGTTCGTGAAATGATGATACCTAATCGCCGACGAATGTGTGAAGTCAGAAAGTCAGAAACCACGATGCTTCTTGATTGTCATTTCAGCTATAAATTTCACCAGTGGTAGCAAAATCAAAATATTTCTATTTTGTGGCTTTATTGACCACTCTATATTAATTACTGATGTACGTAAGTCTTTCTTTAATAGCGTTACTCGATACATTAGGTAGCTGATCGTTGCCTGATGGGTCTTTCAAAGTCACTGATGTGCAACGACTTGCCAGGAACATCAACTGCAGCGAAACACCATCAATATGCCTCAACTCGCAGACGAAGCTTTCAGTGATGACACGCCTACTTTGCTCAGTCGCATACGTAACATGTGGGAGTTTGCCAACTTGTGTCAGTGGATCTACATTTTTGGCAAAGCTGTCCAAATTGATGAATCGATCGACATTGAGGTAATGGCGCCACAAATGAGCAGCTGCCAACCTGACGCCGCACTCTCACTAACCATATCTTTTACGTCCTTCAGGCACTCGAAATGGAATGTTTAAAACCACACTCAAAGGTGCTTTCCGACATAGCTTTTGCTCTCATCAAACTTGCATCGTTGCGTCAGGGCTTGACGTGAGAACTCCCAGCACTGAATACTGGCAGCCATCTCTTCTTTTCATCTTTGCTAACTTCAGATTTAAGCTTTGATAAGCTTGACGACCAGCTCCGAAAACAATATCTTGCGAAAGCTCCGAATGATAATCCCCTAGGCGACGAAAACAATCCATTGACATTCGCCTCCCTGGATATTTTTCGAAAGGTATGAGTCCGATGGATGACTTTGTTTGCCTATGACAACTCACAAGATTTCCAACTGCTGATGCACGGCGCACAGATTCGAGTCCTCCAAACACTGACGCAATGGATCATGAGCTACCCTGAACGGATACGAAACAGAATGAGTGAGCAGAAGGAGACTGAACAGATGGATTGGGTAATTGGAGCTGCCGACCCCTGACGACTAGACGCGGAGCCAGGTTCTAACGTGCTGATAGCGAATCGAGCCGTACGGCTGGGATAGCCAGGACCGCGTTTACTACGTGCTGGACGACAACAGAATTTATCGCCTCACGGAGTGCCCAATCAATATCACAAAATCCAATAAAGAACCCAGAATATTTCGTCGAACAGGAACCCGGGCGAGCCCCCGGGACTGCGCTACCTCGTCTGGTGAGGCCAGTGGTGAAGGTATCTTGAGCGAGAGACCCGCTGCTCCCAAAGTTGGAAATGGCCTTGGTGGCAAATGGGAGTGTGTAGCAATAACTTTGCAAGAAGTACAACTTTGCATCGATACCCTGTCAAGGTCTCACGACGAAAATGAGAGAATTTTGAGGAATAGAATCAAGAAGCACCTGCTTCCTATCCTTGAGAAGCAAGAGGAGTTGACGAGGCGGAAGCGAATCCAGCGTGAACGGGAGCTACTCAACTTATCAAAGCTAGCCAACGCGAAGAGGTCGAGTCGAATAGCGGGCAGGACAGAAAAGCAAAGACAAGAGGAAGAGGAAAGGGAACAACGCCGTCGGAAGCAAGAGGCTGAACAAGCCGAGAGAAGTGAGAAACAAGCCCAGATCAAAGCCGAGCAGGAGCGCGAGTCTCGGGCCTCTTCTCGTCTCCAGCGTCTTCACGAAAGGGATGTTCGACGAAGACAATACACGGAAGAGTTGGCGCATTTGTCTCAAGGTAGCAAGGGCGCTGTCGAAGCAATCCGTAACTCTGATCGACACATTCAAGCGGAAATCGAAAGAAAAAGACAAGCGCTGCAAGATATCAGCCAAGAAGAGGACAACTGGGTCTTTGATTGTACATGTGGCCTCTATGGCCGGGTAGATGATGGCACTCACAGCGTTTCTTGTGGCAGGTGCAGTATTTGGCAGCATAGCAAGTGTGTGGGTGTTAGTGAGCAAGAAGCGGAGCAGCCCAGTTTTCAATTCACTTGCAAATCTTGCCGAGGTCGTCTAGATGAACAAAGCCGAGCACCTAAGTCTGTTATCAAGCTGAAGGTAAGACCTTTTGATGCTAAGAGGGGCGTTTTGCAAAGCAACGGACAAAGTATGTCTTCTTTAGACGCGGGCGGGGGAGAGATCGTGTCGACACAAGACTCCACTACAAAAGATGGCGTTTGTTTGCACTAGAACAATGGACTATGGCATTCCGACGACAGTGAGTATCCCGTCAATGCAGCACCGCCCGAATTTGTGTCTCGATCCGGTCACAAGATTCAAACCCGCAATTAGTAGTAGGTATGTAATTCAGCGGCCGTGGAAATCTGAACCGCTTATAGGTAGCGTTGCCATAAAGCACGGACCTGTGAGTGAAGTTGATGTGCCGAGCTGCAGTCGTAATGACTTGTACCTTGTTTCATCTGCTCAGGACATGCTGAGGCGGTGTCAGCGAATACCTTCAACGAATACCTATAGCCGAACACAATGGCGGACTTATGTCTTCAGCACTCAGGAACGAGGAGAAGCCATGATACCGTATGCTGTATGCATGGCAGCAAAACACACAATCGCAATAAAGGCACTGAAAGAAATTATACATCGGGTCGACGACCGCGTTCGCAACAAGGCTCGGTTTCCTAAGTCCTTCTTCAAAACTCTGAAAGCAAAGGGCACTCGGTGTCATGACATTCGAGTTCATGCCACAATTCCGTAGGTTGCGCACTACATAGTCTGGCAGTGAATCCAAGAAGCACAGATGAGACGGAACCTAACTGGTTCATCGGAACTGTCACGTAATTCCAAGAGAGCTTGACTACTGGCAATACCTGACGTTAGCTTGTACCTTATAAGTTAGGTAGGTGTCTACCAGGTAGGTACCTAAGGTAGGTAGGTATGTACCTTAGGTACTACCGTACCAGGTACCTAGGTACATAGTAGTCGCAGAAAAATGGGTCCAATCGTTGAAGATGGTGTTACCTTAGGTACCTACGTCCCCAAAATGTTCACAGCCGACGCGGTCAAACGCTCGTGGGCGTTTACACCAAGTCAGCATCCTTTCTATCATGACTCTCGGGATTCTTTTCTATCACGACTCTCGGGATTCTTTGTGCGCTGTGAATTTCACTGTCATGCGTCGATTGAGATCCGCCGAGTGCACGCAGCAAGCGAAAGAAGGTCTATTTTGAAGTTGTATTGTCGACAGTGCATCGCTTAATACTGGAGCCATGCAGATGCAATCATTCGTCGTCAAAGGATTTCAAACGGAGAGATGGAAAAATAGACTATGGGTTTCAGATGCATTGCTCGGCATGCGATCACAGGACAAATATATAATTGGAGTTTTAGTGACGTTTGATGTCCTGTCAACCCGCTTTGGGAAAGAGGTACAAGACGCTCGGATATTTCTGGGGTCCAACGGCTGGCCCGAAACCAGGGGTGGTTGGTAAGGATCAGCTGTTGGCTGTCGAATTGACACACAGGTCCGTTGGTGATCTACTCATGTTCCACAACCAACCGTGAATGGCGATTTGGACGCCGCATGCGGCACCGTTGTCTGTAGGTGCCGTCTGCTCGGCATCGGAATCAAGTTACGTCGTGAAGGCAGTCATCAAATTATATACATAAGTAGCGTACGAGAGAAGTTGATTCAAAAACTAATACCTGTAGCTCCCGAGTATCTCGCTGCTTAGATCTGAACTGAACTTCAACTCCCAAAATTCAAACACTGTGCATCCATTAAGACTTCAATTATTACCAGTCAAGTCAACTCGCTCGATCGTGGTCATCGTGTCAAAATAGACTCAGTGACGTACCTGGTGAGAGAGTCGACGGGCTTCACTCGAGCTTGAACTTCCTACTTCATGTAAGTCGAGTGACTAGCACAGCACAGATACTTGCGCTGCATAACACATCAATTCATGGATCTCTCTCCCCGAGATAATAGATTGAATGCTTGAGCACAGAAAAAAGGCTAAGCTCCTCTTATAGCCATCGAGCGACAAGTCCTGACCAACTCTGAGTCTCTGACACTTCTGAAGCATGAAGGACATATCGAACAGCGCGGCAACAGAAGCTGCCGAGTCTCAAAGTCAAGCTTTCAGCCAGAATGTCCACTCAGTAAGTATCCTGAGGGTAGTTTCTCGGTCTCTTTCCACTAACAAGAGTGTTTTAGTCACTGAACTTCACATTTGGGGATACTATCTCCATAAAGAAAGACGCGCTCTCAAATACTGTCGGTCTTGTCAACATTACGCTTTTTTGGCTGTAATCTGACTGTATTGTAGGATCAAATCAACTATCGAAGTCCGAGAATATCACCGGACTTGCATGTCACTGACATCAACATGGACTTTTTTCCTTGCGATGCCACGAACAACTGTCCCGAAGTTCCGTGCCTGTCCAAGTCTCGCAGCTTGACGCCTGTTCAAGATTCCAAATACGAAAGCTTCCACTATTTGGATAGAGCATTATCCGAATCAGCAAAACAGTATCCAAACGACTTCATCGATCCAGTTGCTTACGCCTGTCGATCTATAGAGGAACGAAGACAGAAGTCGATAGAGGAGGGCAAAGTATCGAGACCGCTGAATTCCTACATGTTGTATAGGAAAGCATATCAACAAGTGGCTCGGAGAGTAATCAGGAAGGACCAACAGCAGTCTGCGTCCCAAACGGTTGGGACTTCTTGGACAAAGCTAGAGTGCGACGAAATCAAGTCCAAATTCAGAGCGTTGGCAAAGATTGATCATGAAAAACATCTCGAAGCGTTTCCAACTTACAGGTACACGCCAACTCAAGGAAAGGGCGCCAAAAGCGCTTCCGAAATTAGAAAGTCTATGATAGCAGAGCGCAAGTCTCTTCGACGATCCGGGCAAAGGAGTGTCGATCTGCCAATCAGAACGAAGCAATCATTCAATCCCCCGGTCGAAGTCGCGGTCTCGGGCGATCAATGTTACAATAATAGTTTCGATTGGTGGTTTCGAGAACGGCAAGACGAAACCCTCTTTCCACAGATTGGCAATATGTACGATGGATATGAATCGTATACATTACCTAACTCTACATGTTTTGGCGTCTCGTTTCAAGACGAAGCAGTCGAGCACGCAACAGGACATCTATCGAGACACATGATTTCGAACACGGGCGCCTCTGTGGATTATTTCGATCTTGATCCTTTCATTGATCCTTCTCTTTGGTCGCGCTTTGACGGCAATAGCAGCCAATTTGTCGCGCCAATGCAGTGGCAAGGGCGCGACACAATGGCTGGGCACCACTTTATGCCCGAGACAGCTCTTGATCATCTGGTTGAACTAAACGATGTAAAGCAGGAGCGATTATAATAACCTGTTCAGTCATTCTTCAGTGTCTTATACTATGAAGGACCTGGGAGTGGCCTGAGTAAATGCGGCGAGCCTGCTTTCAGCTTATCTGTTTTAGAACCTATTATTTGCACCAACCAAATTTCCATCTGCTTCGCCCAAGTCTCTATCCCTTTGGCGGTCCGGAGACTCACTTCGGGTCACGGAGAGGGAATTGCAGCCAACTGCCTTGCAGCTTGATGAGGAGTACTTAGGTAGACAGTGCATAAATGGCCAACGATAGAAGTACACACCGCAATTGTCGGAGGGACAAAGAGATACATCATTGATTGCAAAAAATGGTTCGACTTGGATCGTGTTCCAGTGCTGTGTCTCTCTATACCTTCGAGGGCTTTGACGTTGTGTTTCAATAGTTTGCACTGATGGGTCGATCATACCTTCGCGCGTGACCCCCCTTTTGAGTAAGGACGTTGACAAGCTTTTTGGGCGGCCCACAAGCTATGACCCCCACAAGGTTATGACTCAATAGGTACTTACCTAAGG
>SRQH01000796.1:0-10740 GCA_018360345.1 Claviceps sp. LM84 group G4
TCTTGTCTTCCCTCAGTGAGCCGAGAGTCTGTTCTTTGCCCATCTTATCACCTATTCGACCTTTGTTCGGGTTCCCATCTTTTCCGGCCCCCCGTCCTCCGAGTTTGACTCGGTCTACCTATAGGTACCTATGTACATACCCCATGTACCATTGTACAATGTACATTAGGTACAAGTTACAGCACATGTACTCCGTACATACATACCAATGGACCATGACGCATCACATTGGGAAGGAGTCGCTGAGGCAGTTGCCATCTACCGGTCCTTTGACCAGTTTGACTGCCTCACGAAAGAGATTTTTTTTCGGTCCAAGACTATGAGTTAGGTAGAGGATATAATTTGTTCTTCATTCTACGTTCATGTAGAGTTCCTTGTCGGGATGCTATGATTAATGCACACTAAATATACTGTTTTCCCACCACACCTCGACTTACACGCTTCACCATGGGAGACAGCGCAGCAAGTCTCGAATGCCCCCAAATGCCTGTGACCCAGCCCGTCGCGCGCCTCGAATATGTTTGCTGTCTAGATGGACGGGTGACGAAAGGTGCGGACTCTATCTTGCGCTAGTTTGCTTCTTGGCTGGTGAACCCAGCTAATGATGTGTTTACCCAGGCATTATATCCATCAGAGAAGGTGACATTTTCAAAATCGGAAGAGATCCCGCGTCAAAGTAGGCTATTCCCACTACAAAGAATTCAGACAAAGCTGAAGAGTTCTAGCGATTTCGCGATCAAAAGCGATAGGGAGAAACTGGTCTCTAGAAATCACTGCGAGATCTACACTGTGGTTTATGAACCAGGAATCAATCACATATATGTGCGTGATCGCAAATCTTTCAATGGAACCTACGTCAATAAGTTGCTGGTAGGGCAGGGCCCCGACCTTTGCTCTGGCTTTCTCTTACAAGACGGCGACATTATTGAGATACTCCCTTACTGGAAATTTATTCTTCACCAAGAGAACAGTCCACCTAGTGTTGAATTGAGCAAGATTCAGCTGGCCGAGTCCAGGGTACGTACAATTGAGCAAGCGACTCTATGATTATCAACGCTCACTCAATAGCTCTTTTCGGACAAATATATAATCTCAAGACGATGTATCGGACAAGGAATAGACGGGAGTGTATTTTTGGCGGAGGAAACTGCCACACGAAGGCAAATTGTTTGTAAGGTCATGAATCTCGATGAACATCAGAATCGCCTAGTTCGTGATGGTTGTAGACGAAAGCTACAAGAAGCCGATTTACTGCGACAACTGCGACACGTTAGTCAACATCCCATGCTTGATGCTTGTGCAGACTAACATGTCGTGCAGCCCAATATTTTGGCATATATTGATTCAATTTCCTCGCCTCACTCTCTGTATGCACGATCACCAATTTTTTTTTATACAGTACCCGAACTAACAGCGAGAAGCTTCATATTCACAGAGCTGGCCGCAGGAGGCGATCTTATGTCCCTCATCAACCGGCACAATAGATTGAAGGAATTTGACTGCCGAATCATCATACGGCAAGTGCTAAGAGGGTTGAGTTATCTTCACAGCAAGGGCATCATTCATCGCGACCTCAAGCCCGAAAACATTCTTCTCGCATACTCACCCAAGATGGCCTACCATCGGGTGATGCTCTCCGATTTTGCGACTTGCGCGATACCAAGGAGAAGCAGACTAAAGACCATGGTCGGAACAGCGAATTATCAGGCACCGTGAGTTCGGGCACCAGACCCGCAAGGCTATACTGATCTTTCTAATTTTGCCTGACACTTGATTAGAGAACTACATACAGCGCCGCATGACGACCAAACACCAGCCGTCGACATGTGGGCAGTTGGTATAGTCACTGCCATCATGTTGACTGCAAGCTCAGATACTGACGCAGTGATTGCCCAACTCTGCCAAAGCAGCCAAGACATCATTCTTCAATATCTGAGATGCAACATCTTCCGTCCAGATCTTAAGCTCAGTAAAAACAGCAAGAAATTTGTGTGGCAGTGCCTTCAAAGACGCCCACAGGACAGGCTGACAGCTTTCGAAGCCGAATGTCATGACTGGCTATGCACACCAGTAGATCATTTGAGGTTCTTCAAGCAACTAGATCGTAGAGTTCTCGGCGATTGGAAAGTCCAAGAAGAGTTTTCACCGTTGCCTTTGCAGCTGCCCAGCGTTTTGATGAGCTCCTTGGCTGCGGAGCAGGATCAACACGAGCTTTTCAAAAGCTATCTCTGCCTGGCTCGTCGCCATCCGCTTCTGCAATCGGAATTTCCTCAATATTTGCGAAATCTTGTCTTCAAAAGCGAGTCGCCCATACTTTTGTCCGGCAGCCAATCATCCACAAAAGCAGTGACGAAGCTTTCTCACGGAGCGCGGGATCATGGCTCAGGCTCGACATTGATCTCGGAGACCACCTTGGCAACTGACGCCGTAGAGTTTTCACAGGACATTGGACATCTGTCAAATCAACGCCTCGATAAGCCAACGAAAAGGAGGCTGTCCGAACCCTGTCACTTTGATCAGGAGATGAAATCATTGCGCAGGAAAACAGACCGGTGATTACGCATGGAATAAAGGCGAACCTGCCTATTTTGACATTAGTCTCTCACTCCATGGTCTGGAATAGTCCTGGCCTGAAGATATTTCGGGATCTTAATACTTACTGAACCCTACCCACAAAACACACCTGTTTGTACAAAGCCCTCATCCGAGGCCGTAGCCATCGAGCTCAAAAGTCGAGCTCATAGTATAGAAAACGAGAACAGGCCAAAACATGCCATGCCAAACCAGCCACCGTTGATCATAGCCATCAGCGTCAGTCATAATCACAATGCTCCCATCTGACCCAATCGAAGGACATTATACGTACCCTCTGCTTCTCGTCCATCGTTGCCAAAGACTAACGGCTTCAGAACTGGCCATCTCTGCTCATCCCCATACTCACCGTCTCCTTCCACGGTCAATGGACTCAGCATGTGCCGAACCAAATCAACCTGCTCGTCCGCAGCTTTGAGCTTGCTCAACCTCGACAGATCATTCACTGCCGTTTTCAACTCATCCCTCGTCAGGGGCCTCTCGCGCTCCTTAATCAATGCCTCTGCGATTCTCGCTCCGTCCATCTGCGCCCTATCCACACCATAGACCACCATGTTGCCCCTCCTCACAACGATGACCTGATCCGCCAGTCCACTCCTATCCAAGAAGCTCGCCGCACCAACCAGACCCCCGTACGATTCATCATGAACCGTCTGTGGTGTCAATCGCACGGGCAACTTCCCCGACTGCCCCTCCGGCAACTTGTCATAGTACCGCACCAATATCCCCAGTCTGCTCAACGGCGCAGGCACTGCCAGCAGCACCACCTCCAGCCTGTAGTTCGCCTCGCTGAAGATGCGCACCAGGTCCTCAAAGTCAGCGGGGTGCCGGCACGCGCTCTCGACCAGGACGTCCATGGCTCGTCTGACCACCTCCTCTGCTGCCATGGCTAGCCACCGCCTTGCATCGGGGCCTGTAGCCGCGGAGGCGAGATGCGGCGCTGATAAAATCAGGCGCGCATAGTCGGGATGGTAGATCTTGTACGTGTCGGCGATGAGGTGCGCGGGGGCCTTTGCATCGCGACGCACGACGTGCATTGCCGCGAGAATGGTACGCGATATGCGCGTCTTGCCCGCGCCGGTCTGGCCGACTGTCAGAACGGCGAGGGGCCGGCCGCGAGAGGGAGCATGGTGGGAGGGCGAGGGAAGATGCGGGAATTCAGCGGGCAGAATTTGGGATTGGAAGATGTGGAGCGAGGTGTCGGACGCGAGGTGGTGGGCGGAGAGGGAATGAGAGGGCATCGCGATGATGTGCGCTTGTCGACTCGCCCCGAAAGGCTGCTTCCTGTACGTACGGAGTTATGACTCATGAGGCGGATAAAGCTATTTTTTACAAGATGTATTTCGGGAGGGCCGAAGAGTGCGAGACGTCGGTATTGATAAGCGTCGAGGCCGCCATTACACTCTTGCACAGATCGAAGTTCGAACAGGGTTTGACGCGGTTGCGCCATTTAACCAGGTTTTTTGAGCTGGCCGTGTCGTCTCCTAAGTTCCTACAGTACGGAGTAGGTATGTACATACAATATATGTATGTGCCTTTGTATATACATACGCATTACATACTCGTTACAACTTACGCTGCAGTATCCAGACACCATCGTTAGACATCATTCTGGGCTTGGTGGCTGTTTAGGTATGTACTCCATCGCTTCAACGTGTCTGCGTATGCAAATTTTGGGCCGACCTGGAGTGACATGCAGTCTGGAGACTCGAGGAGTCGAGGACTCGAGATACAGAGAGTACCTAATGTACGGACTACGGAGTAAACAAAAAACCTTCATCGCGTGCCCGACGCGTTTTGGCTTCAACAATTGGACATGGGGTCCAATCACGTGACCCGCATCCATTTGATCGGTATCATCGCGTGATTCGCGTATCCCGGATCTTTTCAGTTCTGAATTTTGATACAGTAGTTGCTCGTTCAAACTTCTTCACCCGTACTCTGTACCTTATATGCAAGTATTGACTAGCACGGCTCCTCCAAAATCATGACCGACTCATCAGTTCAACCAAATTCCTTGAAGCGAAAGCTAGCTGCCCAGCAATCAGGCGACAGTTCTCAGTCCCTGGAGCAGTCTGATCAAACGGCCCCGATAAAGCAGCCCCCAGATGATGACCCTGTTGTCGTGTTCCAAAAATTTTGCCCTGAATACCTCGTCGAAAAATGGGTCACTTGGACAAACAATTGGGTTTCTCATAAAATAAATCATCCCGACGATGCCGCCAGACTAAGCGATGCCGCCGGCCTAAACGACGTCCCTGACTTAGATGACGTCGCTGACTTAGACGACGCCGCCGGCTTAAACAACTTCGCTGGCTTAAACGACTTCGCCGACGCAAACGGATCTAGAGATGAAGCTGATGACGTTAGTCTTCGTCAATGGATTCCAACGTGTGCTGCTGAACTCTATGTCTTCCTGGCATTTCTAATCTATATCGGACAACATCCGGTACACTATTTGTCAGATTATTGGGAGGAACCAGAACCTATTGGTAGTGGTGCTGGCGGGCCGACTCATGGCATCCAAAGGTTCATGACGTATCGTCGGTTCAAGCTTCTATTTCGCAATGTCCGCGTTTTTGATCCTTTCGACCGACCTGAAGACAATCTCACCCGGCCAGTCTCACGCGTGAGAAATTGGCCTGATCCTGTCCAACAGGCTGCGGCTGACCTCTTGCAGCCGGGCCTGAAGATTACTTTGGAAGAGGGCATGATTCGCTTTACTGGAAGATCTGGTGTGGAGGTTACTACCCCTAGGAAGTCAGTTCCCGAAGGTCTTAGGATATGGGCTCTTGCTGCTAATGGCTATTATATACGTTGGATCTTCCGCCTTCCGGGTCATCGCCCGAAGCTTGAATTCCCCATCGAACCCGGAAATGCTGCGACACAGGGTGTGGTATTGGACCTGATGTCGCTCTCAGCAACAACAAATCATCAAGTCTTCTTTGATAATCTCTTGACCACAATAGAGCTCCTGGGGATCATACGAGAAGAAGGCATTATTCCTACGGGAACAGCTCGTCTGACTAGCGGCATGTGGGATCAGTTCGTGCGGTTGAAAGATGTCGATAATAACCCCAACGTCAATTGGCTCTATCATGCGCTAGAGGCCGCCCCAACACCAGACAATTTGGTCAGCTTAATTATCAGATGATTCCCTGACTCATTGCATCTACTAACATGTCTTGCCCTTACACTAGGTCGATCAAACCGCGTGGAAGGACAATGCTCTCGTGTTATTCATGACCATATTCTTCTCTGGGCTCGCACGTGGTGAGCTTGAGCGTCTCAAACTTCCCCCGTCACACGCTCGGGCCCGGCCAGTAGTGGCCTTATATGGTGACGAGGAGCGTGAGGTCCTCTGTCAGCCGTCAGTTGCTGTCGCCTATAATAAATACCAAATGGGGCCAGTAGAGATAGGTGATAGGGTAAGACCCATCCACTGCGCGCGCCGAGGTCCATTGCAAGCTTTGGCTTGGACCTTCTTTCTTGAGATTATCGTTGTCGACACATTCGTTTTCCGGCGAGAGGAGGAGCGTGGCTTTAGTGCCCCGGACAGACCAGGGCAAGCTAAATGGCGACGTCTTCTTATTGATGGCCTCATTGTGCGCTTTCATGTGGCCAGTCAATCAAGAAAGCGGTTTCGGGTCGGCGACGAATTCACACCCATAGCACAGCATGAACATGTCCGAAGCACAAAAAGGGCTCCTTGTTTAGCTTGTCAGGGCTATAAAGTTGGGCAACCTCGATCACGGAGCTCAATACCATGCAAGAACTCGACCTCAGGCGGAAATGACGGGAATAGTAGAGGGCCACGATCTCAGTCAAACTGGCGTTGTGATAAGTGCAATGTGGCTCTTTGCCGATCAGGTAATTGCTGGTCCTTCTATCATCAGCCAATTATGCAATAAAACTTCAATTGCCCTCTTTGAGCTTGTCCTGCAGGATCATAAGGTCTAGCAACTTCGATCACGGACCCCCAATCAACCGAAAAGTCTTAGTCGAAGTTGCGACCATAGCGAATGTACTCTGTCCTCGGCTCTTTGTCCATTGATGTGATCGTGACTTCTATCGTCGGGCTAATTGTATACTTACCACCACCCGATGCCTACTATCAAGCAGCAAGCTGCGACGCGCATTGCGCCGAGTAAGATTGTACGAAGTAAAGCTCCCAGGGAGTCAGGGACGCGCCAAGTCACGTGCTAAGTCACGACCTCCATTCTTCCACCGCCCGCAACAGTGAACACCCCTATGACATGACGCCAGTCAAGGAGAAGCAGAGCTGCCTCATTCCCAAAACCGCGCGGCTTGCCATCATCGGCGATATCACGACGTGTCATCCACCAAAGCAGCACCTTCCAGACACTTCATTCGATTCCTCCTCTCCTTAACAACGATGGAGTCAGACTACGCTCCCAAGTTTGCCCCCTTCTTCGGCATGGTAAGGGCATTGATCCTCTCTCCGCGCTATCTCCGTTGGATGGGGGAAAACACGGCCAAGTACTCTTGCTAATGCGATTCGTTCTGCGTAGGCTGGCATCGCCGCGGCCATGGTCTTTGGATGTAAGGCATCTTATCTGAAGCTGTACCGGATCCCACAATCCACTAGGGCACTTGTTCTAACGAGTAGTTACTCACAATTGCAGCTGTGGGAGCTGCGTACGGCACCGCAAAGTCAGGTATTGGCATTGCCGGCGTGGGGACTTTTCGTCCCGATCTGATTATGAAGGTGCGAAATGAACCTTCTTCTTACCCTCCGCTCTGTTGCACGGTGTTTGATGGAGAAGAGCAGAGCTAATCTTTGGATTTCTGTAGTGCCTGATTCCCGTGGTCATGTCTGGTATCATTGCGGTGTACTCCCTAGTCATCTCGGTCCTTATTGCGCAGGACCTCGCGCCACCATCTGCGTCGCAGAGCTATGCGCTATTCTCGTTCGTTCCGAGCCCACCTCTTCCGATCCTGTCCCTCGATCAATTGAAATGTTATCCCCCCCCCCAAAAAAAAATGAAAAAAGAGACGAGGCGCGTGAGATATGGGTTCTAATCTCGTCTTGTTTGCTCATTTCTAGTGGATTTATGCACCTTGCGTGTGGGCTGGCCGTCGGCATGACGGGTCTGGCTGCTGGATACTGCATCGGCGTTGTCGGTGACAAGGGCGTCCGCGCTTACATGGAGCAGTCGAGAATCTTTGTTGGCATGGTATTGATTCTCATCTTTGGAGAAGTCCTCGGCTTATACGGGTATGTTTTTGCGAATCTCTAGATGCTCATATTTTCCTTCGTCGATGCTAACAGGAAACAGGTTGATTGTTGCTCTGCTGCTCAACTCCCGAAGCAAAGGTTGATACGCGGGACTTCCCCTTGTGGCATCACCACACTGTCGTCCATGCGAACCAAGGAGATAAGGTTCGCTCGACTGTAGTATCAAGCGCGTCAAAATAGTAAGAACGAGGGCATATTGCTTTCACAACGAGGCATGCAAATGCGTCATACTAGCTGCATTGGGCAAGGCGTTCCGGGACTGTCTATAGAGTACATACATTCGTGAGGTAGAGACAAAAGGCAGACTCTTTTGTCATGTAGTACTTATGCGGGGTGTTCATTCTCTTCTTTCCTTTCTGAGGAACACTGCGGTTCCTCTCTGCTACTTCTGTTGAGGTGTAAGATTGCATGAGTATTTTGACAGCGATCATGTCACAACGGTTCGTTAAGCACTACGTTGGCCGTATCCCTGCCATTGCACCAGGCACGTTTGCATCGTTCATGTTACGAATCGGGCGTACTTTGGTCGAGGCTGATGCCAGAAAGAGTCCTGGACAAATCACATATAATGTGAAACCTTGTTTCCTTCAGAGTGCAAATGGTTGAAGCAACAGAGCTTGAAGCTCAACTCCAAAGAGAGGATAGTAAACCAGATCTATTCAATTGCGCCGTTATATGCATCATAAATTCATCAGGCATTTCGCAATGATCGTAAAGAAAGATAAGAAGAGTAGAGAATGACCAGATCCCCCAAGCCAGCTGGAGGATGGAAGTGGAAGCGCAACCCAAAACAAGCAGCCACCATTAGGTATTTAGGGTCCATCTTCTACGTTGGCAGCAAGCGCCCTCCGATTCGTCGAAGAAGCTTTTTTCGCTGGACACCCTCAAAGTCACGACGGAAACGAGCCCAGCTCCTCTCACGCTCTTCCCAGCCCCTCATTTGCGCTAGCAGACAGTCAGCCAAGTGGTACTCCCCCAATCCCGGAGCGATGAGAGACAAAAAGTGAAGTGAAAGGACACGTTAGAGGACTCGTACGAACCTAGGAGCCAGTCCCATTGCCTATCCTCTCGAAGAAGAATGTCGTCTCCCGTCTCCCGAAGCAGCCTATCGCGACGCGCCTGCGCTGCGGCCACCTCCCCCACCAAGTATGGATCCTCCAAAGGCCGCGCCTCAGGCTGAGTCGTCTCTGTCTGGCCATCCGCGATCCTCTCAGTCGAGGTCTGGGCCACGGGCTCCGAAGATGCAGCGGCGTACCGCCCAGAGGTGATGCGTCGCTCAGCGACATTGCGGTAATGGCGCGCTGCAGGAGCGTTGTTGGCAGACCAGGTCGGTAGGCGGAAGCTCTGGATAGATGTAGGGCTTTGCGTCGGGACAGGTGGCAAAGGAGGTAGACCGATGGTTTGTTGCCGAGAGGTAGTCGCCCTGTGACGGCCTGGGGCGAATAACGGAGTTGAGGCACTTGCCACGATGGTGGCTGTTCGAGAGACCGGAGGGCTATATGGCGGGATGATCTCGCTGTGGTTGTAGGGAAGGGTATGATAGGATGGAGCATCGGAACCTTTGCCATAATGTCAGCATGGACTTGGCTTACCGCATATGATGAGACTGGTGGATGTATTGACTGACTGTACGAAGGAGCGGCAGAGCGAACCGAGGCAGTTTCAAAGTCCTCGGCGCTATATCGCGGCGTTGCAACAGAGTCGGCCATGTTGGAATGTTAAGCTATGACTAGCGCTTCTCTGAGACGCGAGTTTTTGTCTTTATGTCTTCCAAGTATACGTATAATCACCTTAGAAGGAGACTTGAACTTCAGTTGGTTCATAAGAAAGTTTGGCGTATGTCTTCAGGAAATGTGCAGCTGGCAAGATCAATAAATACGGGATCCCAACCGCTATGATATGGAAAAGTGATAGGAAAGCTGTCGCCGTCGACCGCGGGTGACTTCTGAATGAGTACGTGTAAGTACGTCAGAATGAGCGGCACAGGGAAGTCGGGAGTCGGGACTCCTTTATTAGCCGTCGGCCTATGTACGGGGCATTTGCTGTAGAAGCCGTCGCTTGGAGGTGAGGTATGGCAGGCTGTTTACGAGAACGACACGTGCAATTGTCGGGGAAATTGGGGATTGGTACTCCGTAGGGGTTGCGTTCGTGCGATGGGAAATAAGGTTTGCCTAATAAGGGGAGGTAGACAATCCGTGTGGCTCAAAACGAGTCAAAAGCAACGAACGGGGTGGTCACTGGTTCCTGACAAAGAAGTTGACGATGGGAAGTGAGGGGAATTAATAAGGAGGTCCAAAATAGGAACGCCACAGGCCGAAGCTGCAAGGAGGCAGTACCTCACACGAGAAGAGGGGTGAAGGCTTGAAATAAATATGTACCTACATGTGATGTACACGTAAGCAAAGGCTGCCAAAAGTCCCTACATACATACCTCCTATATTTATTGATACTTGATACGCATGCGGAGTACACAAAGGTAGGTGACTATGTTGATTCCGTAGCGATGCATCAAGCAGCCAGCGAATGTGTGTACCGCTGTGACGTATTTCACAAACACAGCAAGGTATGTAGCAAGGTGGCATTCCACATGCCAGACAAGGCTGGGATCGTCTGCGAGCGAGGGGCTGGCGGGCTGCGTCATACTGGTTCATCGTATTGCACGCGTTTCAAGCTGATTGCATAGGTACATATGTACATTACCACATGAACATGCATACCTACCGTATACACTGGGAAAATAGACCCGGCACCGCGCTTTGACCAAGTCCACAAACCTACATAACCTCCGCATAACCCGTGCCAAACTTCCTTAAGTGAGACCTCTATAGCTGGGATGCCATCCCAAAATACCTTCACATGAGCAGAGATTGCTGGCCACGATAGGGATG